>JALMQS010000150.1:13828288-13852790 GCA_024734495.1 Forficula auricularia | reverse complement strand
GTGCCACCACGAGACCAACCTCAGTCGAATGGAGCCAGGGAACTTTCGTCCCTAGGGCTTTCTCCATTCCCCACGGCACCATTTGTTTTCAACAAACCTTTTTGGTATGGTTGGTCGAGGTTTCTCTTGCACATGACTTTCCATGCTCCACCTCTTCAGATTCGGACTCTCTTCCCACAGTCCCAGTACGTGATAGACTGCATGTGCGGTTGGTTAACCTGATGTGATTGCAACATCACATACACCTGACAAACCGCTTGCAAATCGCCCAAGCCGGCCCACACCTGCTGCAAACAGCCAAGTACGAATGCTCCGTTTTTACATAATCAGAAGCATTGTTCGCCAAGCAAGCTCCGAAACAATGGTAGTCGAGCGCTTACAAAGCGTCCAATGCGGTTCACGCCCGCTGTAAAAACAACCAGTAGGATTTGAAGATTCAAAATCTTCAGCCCAGGTCCGCGACCGATTGTCGTCTGGCAAACGACTCGCCACCCTCCATTCCAGGCGGCTTTCTGCCTATACCTCTATTTGTTATGTGTACAAAGCAAACCCACTGTGTTGCAGCTTTTAGGGTGTAAGATTAGAAATCTCCAGCCTAAGTTCGTGAACCGATCGTTCGCTTGGCCAGCGGTTCGTCACCTCTTTGTGCCAACCCAGGCTTGTCTTTTAAATCTGAAGTCGACAACCTCTTCTACATGATATATAACCATGCAGCTTATCGGACTTCATGGTATCAACCATGCATACCACAGTCAAGTGGCACAGATTGGCATTCACTACGGTAAAAGGCGCCAGTCTTTCATTCTAAAGGAACCTGTAAGACACCAATTGAATGGCAGCTGCAGGTTACTTTAGGTGTGTTTACCGTTTTGGCTTACACTCAGCGTGGGCTCGCCAAACCCAATCTGAACCACCGTCAGATGTGCCGCTGGACCATTTTAAATCAGAGGGCAAGTCATCTCCCTTGTCATGACCACGGCCATGGCAAGCGAGCGGGTACAATACACGTACGTCCCCCGCTCGCACTGATTGGCTTGCACTCAGCGTGGGCTCGCCAAGCCCAATCTGCCTCCTCATCAGATGTGCCGCTGGACCATTTTAAATCAGAGGGCTAGTCAACTCCCTTGTCATGACTACGGCCATGGCATGCGAGCGGGTACAATACACGTACGTCCCCCGCTCGCACTGATTAGCAAGCATAATGCCAGAGCAACACCAATTTCGGCTTGCAGGTTTGTCACTTCCTGGATACGTGGACATCGCGGTGCTCCGAGCGTGGAAGCCGATGAGCTAGTCACGGAATCAATCATGGCCAGCTTTTGTAGCCATCACCATATACTGGTGATTTTCATCGGCCGTTATGAATTATTCATATTGATAAGCAATTTCCAGCAGCGCCCTCAACTGCTGGTTACAGTTATTACTGTTTACTGTCTTATGAAATAGTTATAATTATCATCAAAGAATGACAGCTTATTTATGCTTATCAATCTGCATGGCCACCATCAAACCATGCGCCGTGAATTATTGGCTTACTGCTGTGCCATTGATCAGCCCGGCCGCACACACCACTCAACCAGGCCAAAGCCCGCAGTGTCGGCGTATTTGGTTCAAGCCACCAACATCTCGGCATAATGAAGCATATCCAGAGCAGCGCATCTGAATATACTAAAAGGATAGAGTATTTCTTACTATATATGTCATAGACATAAAATAGCATATCCTGGCAGGATCAACCGAAATATACTAAAAAGATAGAAGAAATTCTATATATGCCGAAATGTGTAGGTCACCATTCCAATACATGCATTCTTGCATAATTGTTTATGCAACATGATATCATCATCATTTTGATAGTGATATATTCATAAATTTGTGTGTTCAATAATCGACAGAGTCGATGTAGTAGGATTTGTAGAAACAATCGTGTTTATGATATTTCTATTGTAATATCATAGCATTTTAACTCTTTTAGAATTTATTAGATAAATTCAAGAGATTTATTCACCATAGTTAGTTTTGATGCAGCAGCTGCTGCATCTGTTGCCGGCATAACATAGCACCTCTTGGCCCACTGAATATACTAAAAGGATAGTCCGTAATGTTGGGTCATCCATAGGATCCATTAGGACTATATATGTCTAATGACATAATATAGCATATCCAGTGCATTTTCCAGATTTACTAAGGACATAGAAATATTTCTATATATGCCAATGGCAACTGCGTTCTTCGCCAAGGGTAACACTCTTAGTTCTCCGAAAGGTGCGGATATCCACCTGGACCACGGGGAGGTGGTGTTACTCCAAGAAACGGCCCAGTGTAGAGATAAGCATCGTTGCCTTTTGCTCGTTCTCTAGCGACTCGTTTCGCCAGGTAGTAGATAGGGACAAAGATTCGACAGCGCAATTGACGCACTGAATTGTTTAAAGTGGTGTCTATAGCCCGCGGGCCTTCACACGCACTCGCAACCAGCGCATACAATACTCTCGCATCATATGTTTACCCCGAAAGATCCGAAATACGCCGTTGAATGGCATCGATCAGGGTATAGGTGTGTACGCAGAGGTACACGTGAAATATAGCGGGCGTATATTCCACCCTCGCTAGTGTTGAAGCTATCAACAGCTGGCGAGTTAACAACAGCTATCTAGACAAAACCTTGTGCCACCACGAGACCAACCTCAGTCGAATGGAGCTAGGAACTTTCGTCCCTAGGGCTTTCTCCATTCCCCATGGCACCATTTGTTTTCAACAACCTTTGGTATGGTTGTTCGAGGTTTCTCTTGCACATGACTTTCCATGCTCCACCTCTTCAGATTCGGACTCTCTTCCCACAGTCCCAGTACGTGATCGACTGCATGTGCGGTTGGTTAACCTGATGTGATTGCAACATCACATACACCTGACAAACCGCTTGCAAATCGTCCAAGTCGGTTCACACCTGCTGCAAACAGCCAAGTAGACGAATGCTTCGTTTTTGCATAATCAGAAGCATTGTTTGCCAAGCAAGCTCCGAAACGATGGTTGTCAAGCGCTTACAAAGCGTCCAATGCGGTACGCGCCCGCTGTAAAAACAACCAGTAGGATTTGAAGATTCAAAATCTTCAGCCCAGGTCCGCGACCTGTTGTCGTTTGGCAAACGACTCGCCACCCTCCATTCCAGGCGGCTTTCTGCCTATACCTCTGTTTGTTATGTGTATAAAGCAAACCCACTGTGTTACAGCTTTTAGGGTGTAAGATTCGAAATCTCCAGCCTAAGTTCGTGAACCGATTGTCCGCTTGGCAAACGGTTTGTCACCTTTTGTGCCAACCCAGGCTTGTCTTTTAAATCTGGAAGTCGACAACCTCTTCTACATGATATATAACCATGCAGCTTATCGGACTTCATGGTATCAACCATGCATGCCACAGTCAAGTGACACAGATTGGCATTCACTACGGTAAAAGGCGCCAGTCTTTCATTCTAAAGGAACCTGTAAGACACCAATTGAATGGCAGCCGCAGGTTACTTTAGGTGTGTTTACCGTTTTGGCTTACACTCAGCGTGGGCTCGCCAAACCCAATCTGAACCACCGTCAGATGTGCCGCTGGACCATTTTAAATCAGAGGGCAAGTCATCTCCCTTGTCATGACCACGGCCATGGCAAGCGAGCGGGTACAATACACGTACGTCCCCCGCTCGCACTGATTGGCTTGCACTCAGCGTGGGCTCGCCAAGCCCAATCTGCCTCCTCATCAGATGTGCCGCTGGACCATTTTAAATCAGAGGGCTAGTCAACTCCCTTGTCATGACTACGGCCATGGCATGCGAGCGGGTACAATACACGTACGTCCCCCGCTCGCACTGATTAGCAAGCATAATGCCAGAGCAACACCAATTTCGGCTTGCAGGTTTGTCACTTCCTGGATACGTGGACATCGCGGTGCTCCGAGCGTGGAAGCCGATGAGCCAGTCACGGAATCAATCATGGCCAGCTTTTGTAGCCATCACCATATACTGGTGATTTTCATCGGCCGTTATGAATTATTCATATTGATAAGCAATTTCCAGCAGCGCCCTCAACTGCTGGTTACAGTTATTACTGTTTACTGTCTTATGAAATAGTTATAATTATCATCAAAGAATGACAGCTTATTTATGCTTATCAATCTGCATGGCCACCATCAAACCATGCGCCGTGAATTATTGGCTTACTGCTGTGCCATTGATCAGCCCGGCCGCACACACCACTCAACCAGGCCAAAGCCCGCAGTGTCGGCGTATTTGGTTCAAGCCACCAACATCTCGGCATAATGAAGCATATCCAGAGCAGCGCATCTGAATATACTAAAAGGATAGAGTATTTCTTACTATATATGTCATAGACATAAAATAGCATATCCTGGCAGGATCAACCGAAATATACTAAAAAGATAGAAGAAATTCTATATATGCCGAAATGTGTAGGTCACTATTCCAATACATGCATTCTTGCATAATTGTTTATGCAACATGATATCATCATCATTTTGATAGTGATATATTCATAAATTTGTGTGTTCAATAATCGACAGAGTCGATGTAGTAGGATTTGTAGAAACAATCGTGTTTATGATATTTCTATTGTAATATCATAGCATTTTAACTCTTTTAGAATTTATTAGATAAATTCAAGAGATTTATTCACCATAGTTAGTTTTGATGCAGCAGCTGCTGCATCTGTTGCCGGCATAACATAGCACCTCTTGGCCCACTGAATATACTAAAAAGATAGCCCATTGGAGGATCATCCATGGGACTATATATGTCTAATGACATAATATAGCATATCCAGTGCATTTTCCAGATTTACTAAGGACATAGAAATATTTCTATATATGCCAATGGCAACTGCGTTCTTCGCCAAGGGTAACACTCTTAGTTCTCCGAAAGGTTCGGATATCCAGCTAGACCACGTGGAGGTGGTGTTACTCCCAGAGACGGCCCAGTGTAGAGATTAGCATCGTTGCCTTTTGCTCGTTCTCTAGCGGCTTACGTCTCGCTATATTTAAATATATAGCAATACAAGAATAACACACACATATACACATATACACACAACGCAACATATACAACAGAATAAACACGAAATTAATATGTAAATAAAAAAAAAAAAAATCAATCAATTCTTTCAGATAGCAGATGCTTAGATCAGTATATTTTAATTTGCTTACTCTATAGCACTTATAAAAAAATAAATAAAAATAAGGGGGATGAGATGCACTAAGATTATTATAAATAATTCAGCACTATGTACTATATCCAAAATGTACCTAATTTATATAATTCATAGCACAGGGTAGAAAAACCCATAATAGAGGCACAAACCCTCATTATTTTATGATTATATAAGTACAAAAGGAATGGTATAGCTGATTTCAAATAAATATTAACCTCGATGATGGTCTCTATCTTATTTCAACTAGTAAATAACTATGTAAATAAAAAATAAATAAATGTATACTGATTTTTGTCACAACTGTAACCTATTTAAGAAAGACAAAAGAAAACAATTAACACCCTATATAAACTAAAGTAACACCAAACAACATGATAAACACACTTTAGTATACACATTTGATTGCTATTTTAACTTACTTATCAGACTTAAATCATATCTTAACAAATTTATTAATTCAAAAAACCAAAAAAAAAACCTTCTGCTAAAAAACTTTGTTCATAAATCTATGTACCAAATTATGTTTTAACAATTATATATTAACTATTATAAAAGCCTTCGGATAGTAACTTATAAAAATATATGTATCTAACTATTTCATAATGATATCTTCTTAAGAAAATACGAACTCAGTATCCACTAGTTCCAATTGTATATTTGTAAAGAAAAAAAAATGTTTGAAAAGTTTTATATGTAAAATAATAATTGTATGTTAAAGATTTTCGGGACGAAAATCCCAAAAATAGGGGAGTCAGGTGTTGTGATATGCCTTTTCGACAGGTTACATAAGTCTGCGCGTAAGCAGTAGGCTTATGTAATTGCTGAGATTGCAAAGCTTGACCTGATTATAATTATATTTAAGCCATGAATCTCTGATAATCGTGGCGGATGACTTATTGACCGAGATCCCTGTCACACCGTGCCTCTGTACTTATACTGAATAAACCTTGTATTAAATAATACATCTTGTTATAATCATTTACTACACTCCCTCACCCCCTAACCATATTATAACAGGGTCCTCAGGTAAAGACTACTGAACCCATGGATTCAATTAAGGTCACAAATTGAAGTATTCAATTAGATTGAATTTTAGCACGTGACGGTTTTGCCAAAAATTACCTGGGATCTTGTCGAGAGGCCAAGAAGTGCTATTTTTACTTTATCCAATGCGAAGCATGGGGAAAGTATTGCAATCGGTCTCGCGGCAAGCGCGACTTCAAAGGGTCCTCAGGTAAAGACTACGGAACCCATGGACTCAATTAAAATCACAAATTGTAGTATTCAATTAGGTTGAATTTTAGCACGTGACGGTTTTGCCAAAAATTGCATGGGGTCTCGTCGAGAGGCCAAAAAGTGCGATTTTTCATTTAGTGCGTGCGGATGGATGTATGGATGAATGTATGGATGGATGGATGGATGTTATCGTTTTTTGGCCCACGATTTTTTCCACACCGTTGCACCGATTGAAATGAAATTGAAACCTACCATTAGTTTAACAAAATGAAGCGCTGATTAGTTTTTGGTACATATCGGCCCACAAACATTAGTACATTATTTCGGTACTTTTTTAGTTTTTTCTAAATATCTTGAAAATGACTTAACCAATTTTGATGAAATTTAATATCCTAATTAAGTACCTTGTGGACCACAAAAAAGGTTAAATAAAGTTTTTAGTAAAATTATATTTTAAAGTACTTTACTCTAGAGTATGATAGTACTTTTTTAAATTGTTTAAAATTTATTTAAGTATTTAAGTAAGAGTGGATAGGCTTCTCTCTGTGAAATGCTAAAAATCACAGAGGAAATTTTATAAGTAACCATAGCAACAGCGTTGTTTTCTTATCCGTTACCTTTGCTGAAGACATAGAGGAATCGACTTAAAATCAAAAATAGCGATTGATTCTTCATCTAGTACTTGAGGAATAACGATTCTATATTGGATTTTTGACATTTCGGTTTTTATTGGTAACCATTGCTGAAGACATAGATGAATCGAGTTAAAATCAAAAATAGCGATTGATTCTCATCTAGTACTTGAGGAATAACTATATCTATTGGATTTTTGACATTTCGGTTTTTATTGGTAACCATTGCTGAAGACATAGAGGAATCGAGTTAAAATCAAAAATAGCGATTGATTCTCATCTAGTACTTGAGGAATAACCATTCTATATTGGATTTTTGACGTTTCGGTTTTTATTGGTAACCATGGCTGAAGACATAGAGGAATCGAGTTAAAATAAAAAATAACGATCGATTCTCATCTAGTACTTAAGGAATAACCACTCTATATTGGATTTTTGACGTTTCGGTTTTTATTGGTACCCATTGCAGAAGACATGGAGGAATCGGCTTAAAATCAAAAATAACGATCGATTCAACTCAAGCTTGAGTTGTTTACCAAAAAAAATTTAGACTTTTTGATTTTAAGTCGATTCTTCCACGTTTTCAGTAGAGGTTGCCATTAATAGTCAAAACATCAAAAATGGAATGCAATAAGGTTATTCCTCTAGTATTAGATAAGAATCGATCGTTATTTTTTGATTTTAAGTCGATTCCTCCATGTCTTCAGCCATGGTTACCAATGATAATCGAAGCGTCAAAAATCTAATGTAGAATGGTTATTCCTCGACTGTTAAATGAGAATCAATCGCTATTTTTGAATTTAAGTCAACATGGACTGCAAATAGCAAGTGATATCTGATTAATAATAAAGGAATAAACATATTAATATTTCAAATGAATTTGGATAAAGTTTAGCAACGATCCGTTCCAGTTTATTTTGTTAAGGGAGAATGAAGTGGGTTCTTGGTAAAACATTTTAAATAAAGTAAAGAAAATTTTTTGTTTGTCACAATCTTTTCTGAGAATTTCCGCCAAATGGAAAAACTAATCTGTTGGCGGAACTCATTTCATTCTTATTTCTCTCTTCTCTCGATGACAAGAATGTTGCTTGGTAATATTTGCATGGAGTTAATGGAAATATATTGTATTATGTAGGAATCAAGTAACATAGCTAGGGAGACCATGGATTCTAGTTGACAATAAATGGAAATAAAAATCTAATATTCCTATTTATCGCAACCTTTATTTCACTTATAATTATTATTGTGTTCTGTCCCATGATGTAAAGTGAAATATTGGTAGTTCTTCTTTTTCTTCATACTTATAAAAAAGATTATTTAGCATAGGTTCAATTTGAATCTTTCTTACATACGTACATCCAATAAAAATATAATTCATTATTCTTAATAAACCAATAAGTTCGACGATTGTAGATTATTGTCAAACTATAAATCCTTTCAATCGATCACAAATAGTAATTACATATTCAGCCCCATCTCCGCAGCCATGGCTAATACTTTCTCTTCCTTTGATAAAAACTTATGTAAGATTTTATACGTTTATGAAATCATTATAAAAAAATCTAAAAGGTTAATAAAATCCGAGGGGTGAACGGAATTAGGTGTACACGTCTTTGGAATTATTGTGGAATTATTTTGGAATTCATTAGATAATGCACCTTTGTCTATTGTCTTCTACTTGGAAATAAAAGTGGAAGTGGTAGTAGGTGTGTACACGATATTAGGTCGCGGTTCACCTTCGATAAAATTTATCAAAACTGAGAACAAAATAATATGAGAAATATAATTAACCCATAGCTATTTTATATTTGGAAGCATGTTTCAGCTGAAAAAATCAATTTCCTATGTTCATAAATAATAATACTAGAAATCACCATAAATTATTATATTGCAGGTTCAGTACATTCTCGCCATTTAAATCCATTAGTGTTTACAATTGCTCTCTGAATGCGAATTCATTCAAAAGGAAATGGATCGCAAGTTGTGAACAATTTAAATGCAAATGTAATTGATAAACTACCAGTAAGTCAACTTTTAATAAAAAGTTAGGTCGGAAAACAGTCATTCCTAGAAATAGAGAGTAGTAATTAATGGGCCATAAGAAATAACTATTTCGCAGAAGGATCAATTCTATCTTTAATTTAACACAACCCCTCGCGAAAGTTTTTTTTTGCTCATTGCAAGAAGAATCGATAAATGAAGAATAATAACAGAACAAAAAATAAATTATGCCATGCAATCTCAAAATATAATTTACGAATTGAATTAAATGTACCTATTTGTAAATTTAAATTGTAAAAAATAAAAATAATTTTTAGAAAAAAAACCGACTTCAAAAAATAATAACTGAAAAATCAATAAAATCCACTACACTATATAAAATAATTATCTAATTTAATTACTACTAAACGACGAAGTTTTTAAGTGAAATCACTTTTTGAAGTCAGTGCAAAACAAACAATACAAGCGAGCTTATAGCGATGTTGTCTTCATTACCCGCCAAACTTACTAGGTACGATCTGTCGAGTGCGATTTTTAAAAAGTATATGTTTGTCCCCAACTTCAAAAAGTGATTTCATGTAAAAACTTCGTCATTTAGTTGTAATTAAATTAGATAATTATTTTATACTAAGTATTGTATTTTATTTTATTTTTCAGTTCTTATTATTTTTTGAAGGAGGTTTTTTTTTCTAAAATTATTTTTATTTTCTCCTCCTTTAGTGATGTTAACAATAGTGTTAACTTAAGATAGAATACTGGAGTAGGCCTCCCTTACATGCATCTCGTATGAAAAAGCGTCGGGAAAATGAATAGGAAAATGATAATAAAATTCAATTCATAAACAAAGACGTTGGCGGGAGTTTTAAATAAACGTTTTAAGATTGTTTTTTTTTTATAAAATATTTTATTTATTATATATAATTTCCATTATTTGCTCATAAGAATTGAAGATGTCCGTTATTTTGTCATTAATCATATCATCAGAACTTGAACAAATTAATATGGGACTACCCCTAAGGTACCCCCTTTCCAATAAAAAATAATCAAAATCGGTCCGCATGGTAAACAATTATAGCTGAACATACATAAAAAAAACATTCCTACTAATTGATAACCTCCTCTTTTTTGAAGTCGGTTAAAAAGAATACTAAAATTTCGTGGAAAAAGTGAAAACATTTAGAAGAATCGGTACGCTGATAGCAAATTTTAGAGATTTTAGATTTTTGTGCAGCCAACGGTTTGAGCTAAAATGTTCAACTTGGAGTTTGAAATAAATGCAGATTTGGATCTGATGACTATTTTTTTAAAAATCTTAAAAAAAAACTTTATTATCATTTTTTCATAAATAGAAAATTTTTATTAAAATATATATTTGTACAATAAGGAACATGGAGTTCTTGATGGATAATCTAGGCATATTTTAACTAGGTATATTTTAAAATAGCCGGTTTTCAGAAAAAATTGAATACATACCGAAAAGTACAGAATGTAAAGAGATTTTCAAAAATATTCCCATAATACGAAAGTATATTCTTATGAAATTTGCGAGAAAAATAAAAAGTCTTTTCTCTATAGTCAAATAAATAATAAAAATTTAAAGTAATCCTTTTTAAAGAAAATAATGTATTAACGAAAAATCGAAATCGAACACTAGAAGTAAAATGATTATTTCCGGTTAGCTGAATTGAACCACAACATTGATATTATAATAGCAGGGCATAAATATAAGTTTTAAATTTCATATCATTGATATTTTTCGTTTTTGTACAAAGAGATAAATCAGAGACTTTTGGGAGACTTTTTGAACTCGGAAGAACGTGAATTTCCGTTGAAAGCTTTTTCTATATTTATAAAATCCCAGGTTTACTTCTAACTAAAATTAAATAAGCTGACGTGTTCTGATGTGACCATCCACTGACTTTACCATACAACCTGGCCCCTAAAATTATTTATAATCATGTAGGGAGGTTAGTTTTTGCATTTTTAGACTTCTGGGGTCCACTGATTATGTATCCAAAATTTGGTTGAATTTGCTCAAATGGCCTAGATTTTTAATTTTTAACCCCTGCCTCCACCCCCTTTAATTTTGGGTTGATATGCACCAAAATCTAATCAGCTCTTAATCTCAATGGACCAAAAACTAGGTGTAAAATTTGGTTTCGATATTCACACTAGTTTTTGAGCTAGCTCGTCCACAAAAATTTGGTAACGCACAGACTAAGAGACAGACAGCAGACAACCAGACAGATTAACAGACATTTTGACAAAACAATTATTATCTCAAAAAATACAATTTTTTCGATGTTCACTTATTAGAGCTTTTTTGCAGAGCGCAAATGCCATGGTTTCGCCCAATTTTTTAATCAAAGTAGTTTCAGCCGTTTTTGAGATATTTCGAAAAAAAGAAGGAAAAAAAATCCACTTTTTTCATGCACGATTACAATACTTGACCATACCCTGTATGGCAAAGTAAAAACAGAACGCTCAATCTACATATACTTCAGAATTTAAAAGACTTGAAAAAGCCTATTTCTCTCTGAACCATCATTTTTATTCTATATCAAAGAGAAAGTAAAAGAAAATCACAAAACTTTTTTCATATATTTATTAAAAATACATTTTGCGCAAAAATTGAATTATTCAGGATAAAATAAATAATTTATAAGAAACGAAAATATATCAAATCAGATTAGTTGACCAGACAGCTGCTCTTGCTCGCAGCTTTTTTATGTGAAATGGAAGATCGAACTTGGACATTCTGATTATTTCACATAATCTTAACTTTCATTGAAATCACACTGACCTAGTTTACACCCAGGCTTACTTTTGGAGCGAAAAAAGATTTAAGGCATCGATTACATTTAAATAATCTCACTCATATAAGTAAACAGTGGAATAAAAGTGAGAAATTTCAAAATATGTATCTACATAAAAAACAATGAGGAACGAAAAGTTTGTTGTATACACTTTTAATATGCCTATAGCGTTTCACACAAAAACCTACACCACTTTCCCTAAGTAAAAAAAAAAAAAAAAAATGTAATATATTTTGATCTTTAGAGGTTGATTTCTTTTTAAAAAGAGACATTTCGGCAGAAACGAGTTAGGATTATAAATTTTTAATGATAAAATTTCATTAGAATGCACGACGTTTCGCTGACAACTTAATTCTCAACAGCAACAAAAACATCATATTTCAGTTATGTTTCTTCTGGAAGAAAATGTATCCAATTTGAAACATAATATATAATTATTTATGAATTTAGGTTTATTTATCTAAGATTTTAATAGATATGTTTATATTGCATGTAGAGGGTTTTGTCCCCTCGGGAGTCGAACCCAAGCACTAGTATGTAGCTCGGCAATCTAGTTCCAGACCCCTTGAGACAATTTACCTCCAAACATGCAACATATAACGAAAGGTTCGATTCCCGAGGGGACAAAACCTCCTACATGCAATATAAAACATATCTATTAAAATCTAGATAAATGACCTAAATTCATAAATAATAGTATTATTGATTCAATATCGCGTTGATTTTGAGAAGAATTTCAATCTTTCTTTCCTCAAATAGATGTATTCTCATTTCATTACAAATAATATATAATATTTAAGTTGTAGTACAATGATGAAGATTTTGTACAACAGCAGCAAAGGCCTTCAAGGTCATCGATTAAATATTTTTTTAATAAACAGTATTTTTTAAGTTCTCTGAAACTACTTAATATTTTTCATTTCATTTCCTCAATTATGCTTAATCTGCACCAGTAGTTAGACTCACATAACCTTTTATTTGATTTAAATTGAAACAAGTCTCATTAAGTGTTATTTTATACTTTTTCATGCAACCCTAAGCTACTTTTTAGGATACATTGAAACATTTTCGCAATATTTCAACAACCACTATGTTAATTGAAAAAGTTTTTTTATTTTGGCCGAGCGTAGCAGAGTTTTGTTGAATCATAAAGAGACAAAAGAGGTTGTCCTCTGCTTGATGCAAATAAACTGTTTAGCAAAAGCTTGTCAGCTAAAAGTACAATTACAAAAATTCTCACATCTATGACGATATTGATCCCATGAAAAATAAAGCTTATAATTAAAAAAGACTGATGATAAAGGCCAAGCCTTCGAAACTATAGTCTCAAACAAATAAATAATATATATATACATATGTATATTTGATATATATGTGTGTATGTTTATTTGCATCAAGCAGAGGACAACCTCTTTGCCTTTCTTTTTGAAACCACTATGTTCATTATTGTTCATTTAGTGAATATGTTACCTTAATCCGCTCTCAAACCACCTTCCCTCCCCTTAAAAAGGAGTATAGGAATAAATTGATTAAATAATTATATTTAAATCACGCAAAATACCACTATTCCGCCTCGGAGCGAATCGGGATTAGAGGATTGGGTATAACTAGTTGACATCTTTGGACAGGTATATTTACAAATATCTTTTATTATGAGTATGATTTTCAAAATGAGAAATTATTATCCAACGAATTCCTATGACTTTTATTAGTGAATTTTATACCTTGCTTTCTTTTTCTTTCAAAGTACTTATCTCTGATACTTAACTCCAAATAATTAAATCCCTCTCTTGTTTTCTGCCTCTCTCTTACTTTTACTCTTGATCTCACCCACTTTCCTTTTTAATTATTAATCTTTAGGTATGCACTTATTTACTACCCGAAATTCAATAAAACGACATTTCGAGAGAGCTGGAAGCGATTGATTTATTTAGTATGCGAAATAAACGTCTCTATTAATCTAAATAGAGATGAATTTAACAAAAGAGTTAAGGCAAAATATTTTCATGTATAATTTAAATGGAGAAATGAATCCCTGTGATAGATTTTAGAAAGAAGATATATGGTCATTCTAAGAAAGTTACAAAATACTTCGGCATAGTGACAGTTTCTTGAAAACTCCAGAGAATACGATCCAAAGGAAATCTCTGGATCACCAATTAAACATAATAACTTAAATTAAACGTTTTTTTGCCGAGAGTAGCAGAATGTTTATATATTAAAATAGAGAATAAAAGAGTGTGTCTTCAGGTGGAAAAATGAATTATTTATAACGAGACTATAGTTGTGTGACTTTCATACATCAATTCCTGTAAATCAATTGTAATAGACTGATGAAGAGGGCGTTATAAATAAATAAAAAAATATATTTTTCCACCAATGCGAATATTAGTTTAATCTAAGACTATAATCAAATTTTCACAGGGTGCGCAGACCAAATTCGAGCATTAGATTGGCCGTACACGCTGTACGCTACTTACACGAGCCATTTCGAGCCAATTTCGACGCCCGCCCCCTTGCAGCTTGGAATCCATTTGAGATACCGAGCTGAAATTATACACATGTAATTATGTAATCCACCTTGAGGAGAGTACCAAATTTCAATAATATAGCTTAAATAGATTCTGAGATATGGACCTGAGAAAATAGTCATTTTTGGCGCTCATCCCCTCACTCACTGACTGGTCATTAAAACTTATAGGGTACTTCCAATCATTCCAGCATCATGAAATTTCGCCTGCTAGTAGAGTTTGGGACACGAACAAAGGAAAAATTCCAAAAATCCAAACTTTCTATCTTTCAACCCCTTCAAAATGGGGGAGGGTAAAAAATTAAAATTATAGCCCTTTGGGCCAAACTCAACCAAATTTTGTATACATATTCTGTGCCTCCCCTCCCCTGAAGGCTAGAAAAGCAAAAACTAACCATCCAAAATAGGGGGAGGCAAAAATAAAATTTTAGCCTTTTGGAGCAATAGGCTTCCTCATAGAGCTTACAAAAAGAAGAGAAATCTCAACCAAAACATTCTGTGAATAAAGTAAAAAACAGTCCAAGTTCAAAAAAATAGTGAAATCAAGTGTGTAGCCAAGTTAAATTCGCCAAGAATAATTAAGTTGAGAAAATAGTAGATCTCCAATTTAAATATTATTGGCGAATTTAACTTGTACACACTAGATTTCACTACTTTTTCGAACTTAGTCTGTTTTTTCAAAGAATGTTTTGGTTGAGAAACATTTTTCTTTGATGGTTTAGCTCTTAGAAGTCTTGGTTTATACAAATTTCACATCTTTGAGACAAAAATATTTGCTCACTAGATTTTAATACATAGTGTTTCAAACCTAATGAATGACCAGAACTAATTTGGCATATATATTTGTATTAATAAACTGCACCTTGAGCCAAGTTTAAACTTTTGTGTCTCACTGACTGTCTTCACTGACAAAAAAATCATCAAACCACTAAAATTTAGGAGCAACTTAAGTAGCCTTTGTGCTTTTTGAATTGTAATATATAAGTTATCAAATTTTCTTTTTTTTTTATTATTAATCTTTAAATGATTGTGATTTACGTGTTATATGGCTAATTCGAAATTGCCTTCATCTCTCTGATTTGTAAATTGGATAGGAAATGAATTTACTGAAACTGTTATTTTTTATTAACTTTTTTAGAAATTCTTATCAAGTAAGAGCGAAATAAGATTATTTTTTGTTATTGGCTCGAGATTTGAACGAAAAGGACCGTTTAAAATGCTACACGCCGCCAATTTAATCCAATTTCTTGCTAAGCAAATATTTCAACAAAACCTGTTCGTTATACTAAAAAATAAAATGTCTAATATATAATTTAAATAAGCTTTTGATTCTATTTCAATTAATTTCATGATTAGGTTATTCATCAAGAATTAAATAATGTAAGCGTTTTTTTTTTTTTTTTTTTTATTTGCCATTAAAAAGTTCAACGTAGACATTTTCTAATCTTGCCTAAGTTTTTATGTGAATTATTTTTTATTCTTTCACCTAAATACATTGAGATTAGCATTTATTTTTTATTGGAAAATAATTGTTTACTTTTTTTTCCCAAAATGCAAAATAAGATACGAATAATATTAATAAATAATACTAGCTTAAAATTAGTTTGAAAAACTAATTTCAAAAGAAAAAATTTGATTAATATTTAAATTTCAAAAAAATCAATAAGGACTAAGGCAAGATATTGTCACCTACGAGATCCGAGATGGAATGAATAATTTTTAATTATGTATATATCAGAAGCATTGTTTTCCTCTCTGGGGATCGAACCAGAGTACCAAAATTAACCTGATAAATGTATTACATTAAATGTTTCACTCAATGATTTAAATCTGAATTTGTAAACTGCACCTTTATATCAATTTTAGATTTCTATCTCAAACCTTTCGATGACAAAAAAATGTCAAATGACCAAAATTTGCTAGTTTTGAAAAAGTTTTCACTTAAATAGATTATATAAATAAATAAATAAAATTAAATGGGAATGATTTAAATTAAAGAGACAGACTATAATAAATAGATACTTATAAACAATGAATCACCGGGATATTCATCTACTCTTTAAATTAGCGCATATAAATTCATATAAAGTCTCTCAAATATACAATATCTAAATTTCTTGGAACTCATCTTTTTAGATACGAAATGAACCCATTGAATAGCTCAATTACTATAATTTCATTTCTTGTGGGATCTCATCGCTCACATTTTCGGGAGAAACAATAATAAGTGATCCCTTTATCTTATGAGCCATGAATATTACGTAAGACTAACAAATATATACTTTTACTTAAAAGATTTCTTATGTCTGAACTAGGGATGAGCATCGATGGCCGATTTTTTCAAAATATATGAAGGATCCATGTATTCTACATCGATGGAAAACAACCAATATTTTTGCTACATTGATGTTTCTCCCAGGCGTTTTTAAATATTTACAGTTTTTTTTTTAAATTAATTTTGATACATTAACGATGAATTGACATACTGAGGAGATAAATAAATTAAAAATTTATAATTCCAGCATCTCTCTCTTCAAAGGATATGTTTAAAAAATAAAAAAATTACCAGAATTTTCAATGGAATTCATAGTTAAATATTGTTCATGTTCATCATTTAACGTGAAATAACTTATCTTTTAATTAATCTAATACTTAATCTTTAGATTATAAACATGAAAGTGAAGCATCACTCAAAGAAAAATGTATTTTAATTACCCACTTTGAAAACTTAGAAAGTTGAACTTCAGAGAGTTTAAAGTTTCTTGTTTAAAATATGCAAAGACCTATCAATCAACAGCTTGTATAATTTAATATATAAAAATCCGTATCGCATCCAGGAGAAATTCCATTTTTTCTTATCTTCCAGAATTGCTCCTCTATTGATTGTTTGATGGTATGTCTGATCCATGGTTTCACCAACAATAGTAGAGTGCAAAACACAGCTAATTCAATGAGAGTGGGAACACCTCAGTACGAGTTGAAGTTAAAATTTAAGAATCATTTCAAATTAAGAAAAAATAAATAAACTGCAACGGATCGTTGCTAAACTTTATCAAATTCATTTGAAATATTAATATGTTTGTTCCTTTATTATTAATCAGATATCACTTGCAATTTGTAGTTCATGTTGACATTAATTAAAAATAATTCTCATTTAATAGTCGAGGAATAACCATTCTACATTGGATTTTTGACATTTCGGTTATTATTGCTGAAGACATGGAGGAATCGACATAAAATCAAAAATAACGATCGATTCTTATCTAATACTAGAGGAATAACCTTATTGCATTCCATTTTCGATGTTTTGACTATTAATGGCAATCTCTACTGAAAACGTGGAAGAATCGACTTAAAATCAAAAAATAAAGCTATTGATTCTCATCTAGTACTTGAGGAATAACCATTCTATATTGGATTTTTGACGTTTCGGTTTTCATTGGTAACCATTGATGAAGACATGGAGGAATCGACTTAAAATCAAAAATAGGATTGATTCTCATCTAGTACTTGAGGAATAATAATTCTACGCTTGAGTTGTTTAAAGATTGTTTGATTTTAGTCGATTCTCCACGTTTTCAGTGGAGTTACCATTAATAGTCAAAACATCAAAAATGAAATACAATGGTTATTCCTCTAGTATTAGATGAGAATCGATGGCTATTTTTGATTTTAAAGTCGATTCCTCATGTCTTCAGCAATGGTTACCAATAAAAACCGAAATGTCAAAAATCCAATATAGAATGGTTATTCCTCAAGTATTAGATGAGAATCAATCGCTATTTTTGGTTTAAAGTCGATTTCTCTATGTCTTAAGTAATGGTTACCAATAAAAACCGAAACATCAAAAATCCAATATAGAATGGTTATTCCTCAAGTATTAGATGAGAATCAATCGCTATTTTTGGTTTAAAGTCGATTCCTCCATGTCTTCAGCAATGGTTACCAATAAAAACCGAAATGTCAAAAATCCAATATAGAATGGTTATTCCTCAAGTATTAGATGAGAATCAATCGCTATTTTTGGTTTAAAGTCGATTTCTCTATGTCTTAAGTAATGGTTACCAATAAAAACCGAAACATCAAAAATCCAATATAGAATGGTTATTCCTCAAGTATTAGATGAGAATCAATCGCTATTTTTGGTTTAAAGTCGATTCCTCTATGTCTTCAGCAATGGTTACCAATAAAAACCGAAACGTCAAAAATCCAATATAGAATGGTTATTCCTCAAGTATTAGATGAGAATCAATCGCTATTTTTGGTTTAAAGTCGATTTCTCTATGTCTTAAGCAAAGGTAACGGATAAGAAAACAACGCAGTTGCTATGGTTTACTTATAAAATTTCCTCCCAAATTTTTAGCATTTCACAGCGAGAAGCCTAACCATTCTTACTTAAGTCAGGTTGAATGAGCTATATTAAAACGATCAAATGAATAAATTTTAAGGAATTTAAAATAAAAAAATTAAATAAACTGCAACGGATCGTTGCTAAACTTTATCCAAATTCATTTGAAATATTAATATGTTTATTCCTTTATGTAAATCAGATATCACTTGCAATTTGCAGTTCATGTTTGACTTAAATTCAAAAATAATGATCGATTCTCATTTAACAGTCGAGGAATAACAATTCTACATTATGAGTCAGCTAACCGTTACCATAAGTATTTGTCAAAAAATGTCTTTTCAACTAACAGCGCGTTTCAACGGATATTCTCCGGGCTGAAAGTCTAATTAACAAGATTCAACTGGACGAAGGATTTAGATCTTTTAATAAACACTAGAATTCTAGGTAGATCAGTTTCGACAATTTGACATAAGAATTTTCCTTTTATTTATATTAATCCTTGACTATTTATAGTCATGGCATATTTCTAGAGTTGAAAATTCCTATTGCCAAATTGCTAACTTTTTTGTTTATTCAAATTATTTACAATTTACTTATTTTATTTTCTTTACATTTTGTATTTACACTTATTGTCCTTATTTGATTCTGTAATTACATATTTTGTATTTCTTAACCTTAGGGACAATTTCATAGAGCGCGGGCGGCATCTATGTGTTTGCTGGTGAACTATTTCGTTCACTATATTTGAATTCAATTGGGCATGTTATTATTATACTAATTGTCTGTCCCCAACATCACTCCCCTCCAGTAACTTTATTACGGGAGATGAAACATTGTGGCAACAATTAGTTAACAATTTTATAGTGTATAATTTTTATTACAAAATTTTTTAAATGCTAATTCTTAATATATTTCATTTTATAATTGTTTATTATTGTTAAATGTTTAAAATTAAATAATTTCACTTTTCACTTTTCACTTCACTTTTCTTTAGGAACCGGCTTGATATCGAACTGGTGGCTTGACTTGTCTTCCACTGCGAGTCGTTATGAAAGGGTTAGGATTTGGGTTTTCAGGTATTATTAATTGGAAATGGGGTTGATTTGGTTCGGCATTGCTGTTTAGCAAGTAGGCTGGTTTTAGCCTGTCGATTGAAATATTACTCATCCTTCCATTTATATCAATTTTGAAGTATTTGATGTTCCTTTCTATAATTTTAAATGGGCCTTCGTAAGGAGGTTCTAGTGATCTCTTTACTCTGTCGTTCCTAATGAATACGTGTGAACATGTTTCCATATCCTTATGAATAAAAATGTCTTTTTGTACATTTTCTCTTGCTTTCGGTTTGATTATATCAAAAGTGTTTCGTAACTTCCTTATATACTCATCTTCGTTTTCGTTTACGATTTTTTTGTGTCTATAAATTCTCCAGGTAGTCTTATGGTTTTTCCATAAAGCATTTCTGCTATCGAGTAGTTTTGGCTTTCTCTAATTGCTGTACGCATGCCTAGCAAAATTGTTGGTAATTCTTCAGACCAACTGATGTTGTTCTTGGCGCGAATGGCTGCTTTAAGAGTTCTATGCAAACGTTCAATTTTTCCGTTGCATTGTGGGTGATATGGGGTTGTCCTAGATAATTTTATTCCACAAGTTTGTGCTAAATTACTGAAAATATTTGATGTGAATTGCCTTCCTTGATCGGTGATGATCTGTAGAGGTGTTCCAAATCTCGATATCCAGTGTTTGTAAAATTTATTTGTTACTGTTTCTGCGGTAATATTTTCCATAGGAATCACTTCCATCCAATTGGTAAATCTATCGATGCATGTGAGACAGTAAATATTGCCTCTCGATGGTGGCAAAGGTCCGATTATATCTAAATGTATTATTTCAAATTTATTATCAGGTTCTTCGTATGAGCCTAAAGGTGTTTTGTTGTGTTTGTTTACCTTGTTCCTTTGACAATCGATGCATGCTCTGGTCCATTGGGTAATATCTTTTTTCATATTAGGCCAAATGTATTTTGATTGAATTTGTTTTATGGTTGTTCTAATACTAGGGTGAGCAAGTTCGTGGATATTTTTATAGATTTGTATTCTTAATTTACTTGGGATGAATGGGCGAATATTTTTAGTTGAAATGTCGCACCATAACGTTTTATTATTTTCTATTGAAAATTCTTTTAGCTCAAGTGACGAGTCTTCATCTAAAAATTTTTTTAATTCATCGTTTTCCGCTTGAGCTGTCGCGATTTCGTCATAATCGATTACGGTAATATTACTGATTCTCGATAGAGTGTCTGCGACTATGTTGTCTTGTCCTTTGATGTATTGAATGTTTGTACAGAATTCGGAAATGAATTGCAGTTGCCTGTTTTGTCTTGGACTTGCTTTTTCATTGTTTTGCTTGAAGGCAAAGGTTAGTGGTTTATGATCCGTGAAGATCGTAAAATTTCTTGCTTCAAGTAAATATTTAAAGTGTTTGATTGAGGTATAAATTGCTAATAATTCTTTATCATAAGCACTGTATGATTTTTGTGCGTTGTTTAATTTTTTTGAAAAAAAACCAATGGGTTTCCAATGATTATCTTGCAATTGTTGGATTACTGCTCCCATTGCGTTATCTGAAGCATCGGTAAATAATGCGAGTGGGAATTTTTCGTCAGGATATTCTAGTTGTGCGGCATTAATTAATTCTTCTTTAGTTTTTGTAAAACTTTCTATGCCTTCATTTGTCCATATTATTGGTGTTAGATCATTTTTCTTAGTGCCTTTTAAGTATTCATGCAAAAGTGCTTGATTATTTGCTGCATTTTTCAGGTATCTTCTATAGAAGTTAACGAGGCCTAAGAATGATCTCAGTTCTTTAATAGTGCTTGGCTGTTTGTATTCAAGGATGCATTTCACTTTATCAGGTAGTGGTTTTGATCCTTCTTTTGTTAATAAATATCCTAAAAATTCAATTTCTTCTTTACCGAATACTGATTTTGATATATTTATTTTTAATCCATTTTGGCGGAGTCTTTCAAAAACTATTTCTAGATGTTTTTCGTGTTCATCTTCGTTTTCTGAAGCTACTAAGATATCATCTATATAGGGGAATACGAAATTAAGATCTCCTAATATAGAATTCATTAATCTTTGAAATGTGCTGGATGCATTGCATAAACCAAAGTTCATTCGTGTATATTCGAAAAGTCCGAATGGCGTTATTATTGCTGTCTTCTTTATGTCATCTTCATTTATAGGGACTTGATAATATGCCTTGAATAAATCTATTTTTGAAAAAATTTTGGTGTTTTTTAAAATGTGATGAAAATCAAGTATCCTGGGCACTGGATAACGATCTTTTATTGTCTGATTGTTTAATTTTCGATAATCACCACACGGTCTAATTTGTTTCTCCTTCTTTTCGGCTATGTGGAGCGGACTTGACCATTCAGATTTGGAGGGTCTGATTATATTATGTTGCAATAAGAATTGAAATTCATCCTTCACAAGTTTTAGTTTCTCAGGGTGGATTTTTCTTGCTTTGCAAAAAACCGGTTTGCCTTTTGTTTCTATTTCATGTTTTACATCATGCATGATTTCTTCGGGTATAAGCGAGTTAGTCGTGATGCTTTTGAATTTTTTGAAAATTTCGGCATATTTAATATCATTATAAATAGTGTTTAAGCTGCTGCTATTGATATTGACTTCTTTTATTATTCCGGATATTTTTAATCCAGTTTTTCCGTCAATTAATTGTTTTTCTCTTAAATTAATTAATAAATTAAAATGATTTAAGAAATCAGCTCCCAAAATAGGTGTATCTACTTTGGCTATTGTGAATGACCATGAGAAACTTCTTCTCAATCCTAAATCTAATTCTATGATTTTAGAACCATACGTTGGTATTTCCGTATTATTTGCTGCGTAGAGTTTTGATTCGAATTCTTTTTTCGTATCGTTTTCTGTTGCGGGGATTATCGAAATCGAAGCGCCACTGTCTATCAGATATTTGTTCCCTGATTTCTTATCAGTGATAAATAGTCGATTGTTGACGACCTTATTATTGTTATCCCAGCCGGGTAGGGTCGTACTGACCGGCTGACCTACTCGTTTTTTTGACTATAATTGCATGGCTCATAGCATTTCTCTTTTCGGCATTTGTCCCCATATTTGAAGTGGAAATAACATAAACCGTTGTATGTGGTTTTGTTTATATTTTTGCTATTATTTTTCTCTCTCTCTCTCGATCTACTGTATGAACGTGGGTGTGGTTTATTTTGTATAATTATTTTATCCTGATTTTCCAGTTTGTTTATTCTTTCTTCTAGCGATTTTATTCTATCTTCTAACGTTTTATTTATACTGTGGCAAAAGTTGTGATTTTCAGGTTTACTAGTATTTTCCGCAATTTTGTCTGCCATTATTGCTATTTTATCTATGGGTTCGTCACTTATTATCAGAATATTTTGCATGTTTGGTGGCAATTTGGCCATCCAAAAAGTTTTGAGGGCTTTTCCAGAAATATCCTTCCCTGCTAATTGCTGCATTTTTCTTAATAATTGGCTAGGTTTGCTATCCCCTAGCTCTAATTTGGATGTGAGTTTTTTTATTTTATTCTCATCACTTTCTTTGAACGCATTGTTTATTCTCTCTTTAGCGAGAGTATATGTATTTTCGTGAGTACTACTTGCTAGGTCGTATATTATCTCGGCTATCGAGGTGTCAACATTTCCTAGTAAATGGCTAAATTTATCTTTTTCTTCGATTATTTTCGCATTATTAAACTGGGCTTCTATCTGCGCGAACCAAATCGAGGGATTAATGGTATTAAAAGGAGGTATAACGCTTACCGCTTGTATCTGTTGCGATCCGTTGGCTGTCATCATGGCTGGCTCGAATGACGTCTGCTGTCACGAAGGTGAATGCTGCTCAGGCGTCTTCGGTTCCTCTCGGCTGGTGTCGGCTTCTCTCGGATGGGGCAGCTGGCTGTCGTGAAGGGAGCTGGTTGCTCAGTCCTCAGTAGCGCTACAAGGCTTGTACGGGGCTCTCTCCTTGCTCGCTGTTGGCGGAGCGTTTCTCGGCTTCTGGTTGACCACGGTTGATGTAGTCGGGACGCACTTTTCAATACGCACTTTTACTATTATGGGGGCAACCGGACTGGTTTGAGACCCCCCCAGAATAGCTGGAGCGTGTAAGAATTTTTTGGTCGTTGGGTCACCAATTTATGGCGGTGCTGGACTGATTATGAGTCAGCTAACCGTTACCATAAGTATTTGTCAAAAAATGTCTTTTCAACTAACAGCGCGTTTCAACGGATATTCTCCGGGCTGAAAGTCTAATTAACAAGATTCAACTGGACGAAGGATTTAGATCTTTTAATAAACACTAGAATTCTAGGTAGATCAGTTTCGACAATTTGACATAAGAATTTTCCTTTTATTTATATTAATCCTTGACTATTTATAGTCATGGCATATTTCTAGAGTTGAAAATTCCTATTGCCAAATTGCTAACTTTTTTGTTTATTCAAATTATTTACAATTTACTTATTTTATTTTCTTTACATTTTGTATTTACACTTATTGTCCTTATTTGATTCTGTAATTACATATTTTATATTTCTTAACCTTAGTGACAATTTCATAGAGCGCGGGCGGCATCTATGTGTTTGCTGGTGAACTATTTCGTTCACTATATTTGAATTCAATTGGGCATGTTATTATTATACTAATTGTCTGTCCCCAA
>JALMQS010000150.1:13805364-13828161 GCA_024734495.1 Forficula auricularia | reverse complement strand
CTTATGGTAACGGTTAGCTGACTTATAATCAGTCCAGCACCGCCATAAATTGGTGACCCAACGACCAAAAAATTCTTACACGCTCCAGCTATTCTGGGGGGGTCTCAAACCAGTCCGGTTGCCCCCATAATAGTAAAAGTGCGTATTGAAAAGTGCGTCCCGACTACATCAACCGTGGTCAACCAGAAGCCGAGAAACGCTCCGCCAACAGCGAGCAAGGAGAGAGCCCCGTACAAGCCTGGTAGCGCTACTGAGGACTGAGCAACCAGCTCCCTTCACGACAGCCAGCTGCCCCATCCGAGAGAAGCCGACACCAGCCGAGAGGAACCGAAGACGCCTGAGCAGCATTCACCTTCGTGACAGCAGACGTCATTCGAGCCAGCCATGATGACAGCCAACGGATCGCAACAGATACAAGCGGTAAGCGTTATACCTCCTTTTAATACCATTAATCCCTCGATTTGGTTCGCGCAGATAGAAGCCCAGTTTAATAATGCGAAAATAATCGAAGAAAAAGATAAATTTAGCCATTTACTAGGAAATGTTGACACCTCGATAGCCGAGATAATATACGACCTAGCAAGTAGTACTCACGAAAATACATATACTCTCGCTAAAGAGAGAATAAACAATGCGTTCAAAGAAAGTGATGAGAATAAAATAAAAAAACTCACATCCAAATTAGAGCTAGGGGATAGCAAACCTAGCCAATTATTAAGAAAAATGCAGCAATTAGCAGGGAAGGATATTTCTGGAAAAGCCCTCAAGACGTTTTGGATGGCCAAATTGCCACCAAACATGCAAAATATTCTGATAATAAGTGACGAACCCATAGATAAAATAGCAATAATGGCAGACAAAATTGCGGAAAATACTAGTAAACCTGAAAATCACAACTTTTGCCACAGTCTAAATAAAACGTTAGAAGATAGAATAAAATCGCTAGAAGAAAGAATAAACAAACTGGAAAATCAGGATAAAATAATTATACAAAATAAACCACACCCACGTTCATACAGTAGATCGAGAGAGAGAGAGAAAAATAATAGCAAAAATATAAACAAAACCACATACAACGGTTTATGTTATTTCCACTTCAAATATGGGGACAAATGCCGAAAAGAGAAATGCTATGAGCCATGCAATTATAGTCAAAAAAACGAGTAGGTCAGCCGGTCAGTACGACCCTACCCGGCTGGGATAACAATAATAAGGTCGTCAACAATCGACTATTTATCACTGATAAGAAATCAGGGAACAAATATCTGATAGACAGTGGCGCTTCGATTTCGATAATCCCCGCAACAGAAAACGATACGAAAAAAGAATTCGAATCAAAACTCTACGCAGCAAATAATACGGAAATACCAACGTATGGTTCTAAAATCATAGAATTAGATTTAGGATTGAGAAGAAGTTTCTCATGGTCATTCACAATAGCCAAAGTAGATACACCTATTTTGGGAGCTGATTTCTTAAATCATTTTAATTTATTAATTAATTTAAGAGAAAAACAATTAATTGACGGAAAAACTGGATTAAAAATATCCGGAATAATAAAAGAAGTCAATATCAATAGCAGCAGCTTAAACACTATTTATAATGATATTAAATATGCCGAAATTTTCAAAAAATTCAAAAGCATCACGACTAACTCGCTTATACCCGAAGAAATCATGCATGATGTAAAACATGAAATAGAAACAAAAGGCAAACCGGTTTTTTGCAAAGTAAGAAAAATCCACCCTGAGAAACTAAAACTTGTGAAGGATGAATTTCAATTCTTATTGCAACATAATATAATCAGACCCTCCAAATCTGAATGGTCAAGTCCGCTCCACATAGCCGAAAAGAAGGAGAAACAAATTAGACCGTGTGGTGATTATCGAAAATTAAACAATCAGACAATAAAAGATCGTTATCCAGTGCCCAGGATACTTGATTTTCATCACATTTTAAAAAAAAACACCAAAATTTTTTCAAAAATAGATTTATTCAAGGCATATTATCAAGTCCCTATAAATGAAGATGACATAAAGAAGACAGCAATAATAACGCCATTCGGACTTTTCGAATATACACGAATGAACTTTGGTTTATGCAATGCATCCAGCACATTTCAAAGATTAATGAATTCTATATTAGGAGATCTTAATTTCGTATTCCCCTATATAGATGATATCTTAGTAGCTTCAGAAAACGAAGGTGAACACGAAAAACATCTAGAAATAGTTTTTGAAAGACTCCGCCAAAATGGATTAAAAATAAATATATCAAAATCAGTATTCGGTAAAGAAGAAATTGAATTTTTAGGATATTTATTAACAAAAGAAGGATCAAAACCACTACCTGATAAAGTGAAATGCATCCTTGAATACAAACAGCCAAGCACTATTAAAGAACTTAGATCATTCTTAGGCCTCGTTAACTTCTATAGAAGATACCTGAAAAATGCAGCAAATAATCAAGCACTTTTGCATGAATACTTAAAAGGCACTAAGAAAAATGATCTAACACCAATAATATGGACAAATGAAGCCATAGAAAGTTTTACAAAAACTAAAGAAGAATTAATTAATGCCGCACAACTAGAATATCCTGACGAAAAATTCCCACTCGCATTATTTACCGATGCTTCAGATAACGCAATGGGAGCAGTAATCCAACAATTGCAAGATAATCATTGGAAACCCATTGGTTTTTTTTCAAAAAAATTAAACAACGCACAAAAATCATACAGTGCTTATGATAAAGAATTATTAGCAATTTATACCTCAATCAAACACTTTAAATATTTACTTGAAGCAAGAAATTTTACGATCTTCACGGATCATAAACCACTAACCTTTGCCTTCAAGCAAAACAATGAAAAAGCAAGTCCAAGACAAAACAGGCAACTGCAATTCATTTCCGAATTCTGTACAAACATTCAATACATCAAAGGACAAGACAACATAGTCGCAGACACTCTATCGAGAATCAGTAATATTACCGTAATCGATTATGACGAAATCGCGACAGCTCAAGCGGAAAACGATGAATTAAAAAAATTTTTAGATGAAGACTCGTCACTTGAGCTAAAAGAATTTTCAATAGAAAATAATAAAACGTTATGGTGCGACATTTCAACTAAAAATATTCGCCCATTCATCCCAAGTAAATTAAGAATACAAATCTATAAAAATATCCACGAACTTGCTCACCCTAGTATTAGAACTACCATAAAACAAATTCAATCAAAATACATTTGGCCTAATATGAAAAAAGATATTACCCAATGGACCAGAGCATGCATCGATTGTCAAAGGAACAAGGTAAACAAACACAACAAAACACCTTTAGGCTCATACGAAGAACCTGATAATAAATTTGAAATAATACATTTAGATATAATCGGACCTTTGCCACCATCGAGAGGCAATATTTACTGTCTCACATGCATCGATAGATTTACCAATTGGATGGAAGTGATTCCTATGGAAAATATTACCGCAGAAACAGTAACAAATAAATTTTACAAACACTGGATATCGAGATTTGGAACACCTCTACAGATCATCACCGATCAAGGAAGGCAATTCACATCAAATATTTTCAGTAATTTAGCACAAACTTGTGGAATAAAATTATCTAGAACAACCCCATATCACCCACAATGCAACGGAAAAATTGAACGTTTGCATAGAACTCTTAAAGCAGCCATTCGCGCCAAGAACAACATCAGTTGGTCTGAAGAATTACCAACAATTTTGCTAGGCATGCGTACAGCAATTAGAGAAAGCCAAAACTACTCGATAGCAGAAATGCTTTATGGAAAAACCATAAGACTACCTGGAGAATTTATAGACACAAAAAAAATCGTAAACGAAAACGAAGATGATTATATAAGGAAGTTACGAAACACTTTTGATATAATCAAACCGAAAGCAAGAGAAAATGTACAAAAAGACATTTTTATTCATAAGGATATGGAAACATGTTCACACGTATTCATTAGGAACGACAGAGTAAAGAGATCACTAGAACCTCCTTACGAAGGCCCATTTAAAATTATAGAAAGGAACATCAAATACTTCAAAATTGATATAAATGGAAGGATGAGTAATATTTCAATCGACAGGCTAAAACCAGCCTACTTGCTAAACAGCAATGCCGAACCAAATCAACCCCATTTCCAATTAATAATACCTGAAAACCCAAATCCTAACCCTTTCATAACGACTCGCAGTGGAAGACAAGTCAAGCCACCAGTTCGATATCAAGCCGGTTCCTAAAGAAAAGTGAAGTGAAAAGTGAAAAGTGAAATTATTTAATTTTAAACATTTAACAATAATAAACAATTATAAAATGAAATATATTAAGAATTAGCATTTAAAAAATTTTGTAATAAAAATTATACACTATAAAATTGTTAACTAATTGTTGCCACAATGTTTCATCTCCCGTAATAAAGTTACTGGAGGGGGAGTGATGTTGGGGACAGACAATTAGTATAATAATAACATGCCCAATTGAATTCAAATATAGTGAACGAAATAGTTCACCAGCAAACACATAGATGCCGCCCGCGCTCTATGAAATTGTCCCTAAGGTTAAGAAATATAAAATATGTAATTACAGAATCAAATAAGGACAATAAGTGTAGATACAAAATGTAAAGAAAAGAAAATAAGTAAATTGTAAATAATTTGAATAAACAAAAAAGTTAGCAATTTGGCAATAGGAATTTTCAACTCTAGAAATATGCCATGACTATAAATAGTCAAGGATTAATATAAATAAAAGGAAAATTCTTATGTCAAATTGTCGAAACTGATCTACCTAGAATTCTAGTGTTTATTAAAAGATCTAAATCCTTCGTCCAGTTGAATCTTGTTAATTAGACTTTCAGCCCGGAGAATATCCGTTGAAACGCGCTGTTAGTTGAAAAGACATTTTTTGACAAATACTTATGGTAACGGTTAGCTGACTTATAATCAGTCCAGCACCGCCATATATATTACACATCATTAGAATCAACATTATATTACCATATATCAATAGAATCGACAGCCATTACTACATATTTCTATACTTATATGATATATTATTTACTTAATATACTACGCAACAATTATATATATATATATTATCACTATTTAGGTGATATTGTATTGTTCCCGATACTGTTGAATATTGCTACTCGTGCTGCTCTCTCACTGTATATATATATCAAGATAATATATTGCTCATTCTTCACATCCTGCGCCCAAGAGAGTAACATTGGTGTGTTCTACACGTGGTGGGCCGGCGTCATCTTTAAGACGGGTTGGAATTATAATTGGACACCTGCGTGACCACCTCCTGCTTGGTCTCCATTACCGAAAGACGAGCAATACCTCCTTTCTATTGCTGATTGGATTCGCACCCATTGCGATAATACCTGCTCACCATCTGAATATCAGCGCAAGTCTAATAATCTTGAATCAGTTCTAAATTTATACATTTCATTTTTTTATTTTTAAATATTAATTTTCCAATTGCCAATATAAATAAATTGTCATATATTAATCTCTGTTTTAATCATTCTTTCGAGTACAACCTTAAAGAAAAATTTAATTCCCCTCCTTTAGTAGTTAAATCCCTTTACCTACCCTTCCCAAACTCACTTCAACCCCTCTAGCATTTCAATCATCCTTTCATTTTATTTTTATTGTCTTATTTTTTTATATTTTTTTTATATTTTTTTTATAATATCCATTTATTTAAATTTAAAATCCGTAAATTCATAATAACCAATTTAAGACAAAGAGAATCCCACTGAGTTACACCACCAAGCGAAGCAGATCCATTTATTAGAGTAAAAATAAAGTAAGTATTGCTAACAATTAAAAATATACAAGTAAAATTATTTTCAAAAATAGATTAAAAGCTTACAAAACCTATTAATTATAATAACCTTTATTTATTTATCCAGTGTGGATAATAATAACACAGATGTACAAGTGAACCATTCACTCAAAAAGATATGATCAATGACGAATTAACTTAAATATCCAATTCTTATGAACAAATAATCGAAATTATAATAAATAAAATCTTTTATAAAAAAAATCAATCTTAAAACGTTCATTTAAAACCCGCAAACGTTCCGAGAGAATTTCTATATTTATGAATTTAATTTTATTATCATTTTCTGATTCATTCGCCCGACCATTTCTTTTACGAGATGCATGCAATGTATTATATGAAGTCAATATTAATAACATCACTAAAAAGAGAAAAATAAAAATAATTTATATCATATATAGGAAATAATCTAAAGTATTGCATTCGCCTGCCGCGGGTTTTGAAAAAAAAAAAATAAAACCGACTTCAAAAAAATTAAATGCAACAAATAAAATAATAAAACTCAAAAATAAAATAAAATACACTAAAAGGTATAAAATAATAATCTAATTTAGTTACAACTAAACTACGAAATATTAATTTACATGAAATCACTTTATGAAGTCGGTGCTAAACAAACTAGTTATATAAGCGAGCGTATCCGCCAATCGTACTATGTAAAATCCGTCGAGTTTGATTCATAAAATGTATATGTTTGGCACCGACTTCAAAACGTGATTTCATGTAAATATTTCGTCGTTTAGTGGTAACTAACTTAGATTATTATTTTATACCTTTTAGTGTATTTTATTTTATTTTTGAGTTCTTATTATTTTATTTGTTGCATTTAATTTTTTTTTTGAAGTCGGTTTTTTTATTTTAAATTATATAGTGCACGTTGACTTCGAATAGTATAGATAATTAGGGTGGTCCTTATTTTGGGTATTTCGAATTTTTACGCCGACAAGGGGTCATATGGTTCGAAATAAATAAAAAAGAAATATCCCCCAAGTTTCAAGTCTCTCTCTCAATTATAACCTGTTCCCCCCAGCGATGTAAGTTTCTCATCTAAATAACATGAGGTTTTTGTCATTAAAATATTAATTTTTTATTCCGGCCAAAGTAATGGTTCAAAAAATTTGAAACGCTGTAGACTTTATTCTTATAAAAGTAGCTAACCCCAAGAATTTTAACAGATTTTTAACTATTATAATTTTGGAGTCTATAACTTTCTAACACTAAGATATAGCAGTATTTTATCTAGATGAAACTCCAAAATTATAATAGCTAAAAATCTGTAAAAATTCTTAAGTATAGCTACTTTTATAAGGATAAAGTCTACAGAGTTTCAAATTTTTTGAACCATTACTTTGGCCGGAATAAAGAATTGATCTTTCAATGGCAAAGATCGCATGTTATTTCGATGAGAAAGTTTCATCGTTGGGGGCACAGATTATAATTGAGATAGAGACTTGAAACCTGGGGGATATTTTTTTTATTTATTTCGAATCATATGAGCCCTTGTCAGCTAGACTTAGGTGTTTATGCACTCAGGTTTTGAAGGTTTGAAGATTATAAGTGATGGGGAAGATGGAGGCTGGGAGAGAGTTCCAGTTCCTTGAAGTCATGGGGATATACGTATTGGCGAATGAAGTGGTCCGGCACTTTTCTAATTTGACCGCGAAAGAATGTTGGGAGTCGGCAAAACGCGTGCTACGCGCAAACCATGCTTTAGGGGGAATTACTGATTTTATCTCACCTGCCGTGATACTATCTATAGAAAAGGGAAAGGGCAGAGACATTTCTTCGATGAGCTAGTGAGTCGAGGGAGTCGGTGAAGGTAGAATCGTCAATTAGCCTGCCGGCTCGTTTCTGAATTGCATCCAGGGTAGCAAGATAATATTTAGAGGCCCTCTCCATAGATGAGAGCCTTATTCGAGACAGGGGCGGATTTGGGCCTTGTAGATGGTGAGAAGATGATGGAGCGTGAAAAATTGCTTGGACCTTAATAAGTGGCCAATCTTCCTTGCTGCAGATTTTGCCACCGAGGAGATGTGTTCATTCCAAGACAGGTCAGATGCGACAGAGACGCCCAACATGGATAGGCTGTCGCACATTTTCATATCGAATCGAAGTGAATATCAGGGAAATTTTTATTTTCGCGCCTAGAAATTAGACAACATTGAGTCTTGGTTGCACTAAAGTTAACTAAATTTTGAGTGCCCCATTTATTCAGTTTGTCTAGGTCGAGAGTGATTGAGGAGGCAACATTGTTTCGATTATTCGGGAGTGAGTGCTCGCCGTGCAGAGTGCTATCGTCGGCGTAACAATGAGTGGGGTTTGACGTTTGATCGATAAGGTCGTTTATATATATTAGAAAGAGTGTGGGGGAGATTACCGAGCCTTGGGGAACACCAGCATTTGTGGAGAAAGATCCAGCTGACATTCCATCTACAACAACTTGTATACTACGGTTTGTCAGAAAGCTTTCTATCCATTTGTAAAGTGTTGGTGTGAATCCAAAGGCTGTCAGTTTGGCGAGAAGATTTTTGTGCCAAACTTGGTCAAAACCTTTTGAGATATCTAAGGCTACAGAGAGGGTTTCTTTTCCGACCTCTAGAGTTTTGTTCCAGATGTGGGTGACATAGGTTAAGATGATGTCGCCTGTGGAACGATTTTGTCTAAATCCATATTGTCTAGCGTGAACTTTATTTGCATCAAGCAGAGGACAACCTCTTTGTTTCTCTTCATGTATTTATTTATTAGTAATTACCAATTCATATAATCAATTATAATTGATCTTAACCAGGGACGTCCGCAAAAAATTTTTCAGGAAGGGGGGGAGAGCAAAAACCTTAAAGATATATACTTATAGATACCTACTATTAAATTTTTATTTAAATATTTAATTTTTTTAGTTTTTTTTCACAAATATATAAAATACACTAATACAATAGGGCTTAAATACAAAAACACATACCATACATTAAATAGAGTATAGTGAGGTCGGACTAGAAAGGTCCGCTCTCCTCATGATCTTGACCCATATTGCCATTCTAATATAACATGACCTTAAAATTTCAATAAAATCAACGAAAAATAATATTTTCTGTATTTTTGTCTAGAAAACTCTAAGTCTTTTGAGCCCAAAATATAATCATATCTTTGCATTAAAATCAGAATTTGGTTGAGTTTCATCGAAAGGGCTAGAATTTTTATTTTTAATGTTTAAAACACATTTAAAAAAAATATATTTTTTATGTTCTTTTCAAAAATATATTCAGTTTTTTCTAGTTAAATTTTTTCATTTTTTTATAACTCTTCAAAATGTGGTCGATCTTTATGCCCCACCCTGTATATATTGTGTCTGTATAATGTATCTATATATTTCTTGGATTATCCAGATCTCCACATCTATAGTTGACAAATAAACCCCTCTAACAGGTATACTGAAATTTCAGTCCAACTGATATAAATTCATTACTACAGGACATCCTTGAGTATTCGTCGCTGGTAGCAAAGAAATAAAATTTTATTTTATTTTAAATCAATAAACGGACAAAAGTGTCCTTATACACAATAATACAATTGAAAATTTTTTACAAAGGTCACAAAAATAAATAAATAATAAATAAAGGTGAAGTGATACAAATCAATAATATACAAAAACTTAAAAATAATCACAAAAAGATAATACAAACATACATAAGATCAAACAATACATACAAATCATTAAAATATAAAAACTTAAAAAATAATCACAAAAAGATAATACAAACATACATAAGATCCAAAGAAAGAAAAACACAGAAAAAAAACAATCACAATAACAAAAACAGAAACAAAACAAAATACAAATTAAGATTAAAATGTCACGGAGATATAACACTGGCAGACAGCAGGCAAGGCATCATCAATCACAGGCTGGTCGATCTCTCAAAACAGATTGATTTTAGGGATTGTATAGGGTCATGGAAGATGTCAAGGCGATGCGAGATCCGATTAGCAGATCTCTGAATTCGGTCAATCGCGTTGGCATAACCATAATTTGTGTTATGGAAGGGAATTTCAAATAGGTTATTTGACCTGGTTCTATGCGTGGGGAGTCTAAAGTTAATCATGCCAAGCAATACAGGACAATCAATTTTACCATTGACAAGTTTTAAGAGAAAGGTCGAAAAAGTCGCGTCTAACTTCAAGGCTTTGCAGATTCAAGAGAGACATAATAGCATCATAGTCAAGATCCGAGATGTTCATACCGAGCCTGTGATTAATAATACGCAGGAATTTATGATTTGAAGAATCTTTAAAAAATATCTCTTACTAATTCCTTTAAAAATAAAAATTCGATTGGTTTTTGGAAATTGTCTATTTTTGTTTCATTCAATATCATAAAGAAATCAAAAAGAAAGATAAGGTCTTGTTAGTTCTGAAGGAATAAAAAAAATTTTGAGTGAGAAACTCACCCTTTTTTGTTTGTTAAACGGAATTCTATGCGTAAATAAATTTGACCCTGAATAGAGAGTGCAACAGGAGCGACAGAAACAAGGGCAGTAACAGCTCTGCTTCAGATGAGAGACAATTATAAATTGACTCATGTTTTAGAAATTCTATCAATAAAACATTTATCTATATATATAAATTTGGATGTTTGTTGGTCTGTCTGTTTGACGTTAATGGACTCCGACACCATTTGTCTGATTGAGATGAAATTTTGTACACATTATTTTCTCGCTTTCGCGGATCGCACTGATCTAGTATCATCAATTTAATTTTTCAATTTTATTCACAGCCCCTAAAATAAGTATGAATGAATAGATTTTTGTTATAATAAGAATAGAGAGAGAGAAAAAGAAGGGTTCTTTTTAGACCTTGTCAGACCTATTAATTCAGAAAAGGGTAGATGGGTTGTTTACTTGCCCTTTTATATTTATGAAATTTTTTTCTGATTTCCTATTTTATCATTCTAGATACTGAGGAATTCGAAATAAATCGACGAAACGTCTGGACCATAAAATAAAAACTCTGTTTTTTATTTATTGTTCAATTCCTTGATGAATTAATTTAAATTATTTTTTTAAATACATATTTATATGTATTTTTAATTAAATGTAATCTGGTCACCAAGACTATCTGTACAATTGTCTATTTATAAAAATATTTAATATCTCAGTGTTGCTTTCTAAATTTTAGAGAAAGGAACTTTTTTCTTTTTTTGAAAAAATTTTACAATTGAAATAAGCTGACGTGTTCTGATGTGGCCATCCACTTGACTTTACCATACAACCTGGCCCCTAAAATTATTTATAATCATGTAGGGGGGGGGGGTAGTTTTTCCATTTTTAGACTTCTGGGGGTCCACTGATTATGTATACAAAATTTGGTTGAGTTTGGTAAATGGCCAAGATTTTCATTTTTTGACCCCACCCCCCATTTTGGGCGGTTAGTTTTTGCATTTTAGACTTCTAGGGTCCACTGATTATGTATACAAAATTTGGTTGAGTTTGCTCAAATGGCCTAGATTTTTAATTTTTAAGCCCCCCTCCACCCCCCTTAATTTTGTGTCGATATGCACTAAAATCTAATAAGCTCTTAATCTCAATTTTAGTTTTGGTTTTGATATTCACACTAGTTTTTGAGCTAGCTCGTCCACAAAAATTTGGAAACGCACAGACTAACGGACAGACAACCAGACTAACTAACAAACGTTTTGACAAAACAATTATTATCTCGAAAAATATAATTTTTTCGATGTTCACTTATTAGAGCTTTTTTGTAGAACGAAATGCTATGGTTTCGCTCAATTTTTTTAATCAAAATAGTTTCAGCCGTTTTTGAGATATTTCGAAAAAAAGAAGGAAAAAAACCACTTTTTTCATACACGATTACAATAATTGACCATACCCTGTATATACTTTTTGGTATATTGAATTGAATTTTGGCATAGTGTTTTATATGATAATTATTTTTTTATAATGCAACACTAAATTTATGCATGTATTTTTTGTATTGTAAATATGTATTTATTTTTTGTAAGTGGCTAATAGTCCGTATGTTTGTCAAATAAAAATTCTCAAGTGGACAAATTTCTTTAAGATCCAATATCGAGGCAATCTAATGTATCATAAAAAAAGAAAGTAATTTATTCTTCTTAGCATAAATTCTCATCTACATTCCTATAAGAAAGAGATTTTTTAGGAGAATTCGTAAATGACATTTTTTCCAACTAAAAATCTTTCTGATGTTGAATATTATTTGTTTATATATATTAGTATTCAATTGATAATGTTTCACTTAAAACCCAACCGCTTTCCTTAGAGGTAATTTGCTGATGTTTTTTCCCGGTGACATTTTCGATGAGATATTTTCCTAGTAGTATTTTTCAATGATATTTTTCCTGGTGACATTTCTGGACTCTAACACCATTTCGCCGACCATAGTTTCCCTATTGTAACATAAGTTTAATACTTTGAATTAAATTATCTCATTAATAAAATATATATCTCCACCAGTAGCGTGTAGTTCATGGATACTGTGGGTGCGGCACATCCCTAAAATTTAAAACTTCAAGAGTTTTCTCTATCAAAACCTTCCACGAGCGCTTCGGTTGAACGTTCATTTTCAACTATGAAAATAATTAAGAACAATCATGAATAGTAGCCAAAGTGAAGATAGACTATCCGCTCTATATTTAATTTCAATTGAAAAAAAATCTAATCTTAAAATTAAAAAATAACAAAAAAATCTCTGATACACGGCTACACTGTTCAGCAAAAATTAAAGTATCGGTAAACTTTTTTACTGTGGTCACGACCCACAGGTTAAAAAACGCTCCATTAAAAGATTGATTACCTAACTTATCTTCAATTATATCAAGACCAGAACACACAATGGTATCTACTCGCTTAAGAGGACCCTGAAAAAAAAGTTTGTTTAAATTAATATTTTATTGAAATATAAGTACATTTGCAATTTCCCCTCGTATTGTATTTATTCTCAATTTTTGAAGTTAAACTCCTTTAGAGACATATTTATTATTTTTTTGTTACAATAAAGGAGAAATTACCCAATAGAGGGGAAATGAGAGTATAAGCCTTGAGGGTCATTTTGCTGGCCAGGCGGGTACGCACACTGGACTTGGTATGTGTTTTAAAATAATAATTTAAATTTTCCTAATTTTAATAAATTTTATTTGGTATGACTGTCATAAACTATTAGTGGGTTTTAAAATTAATGTTTCACTTCCCCCGTGAGCTTATGTGGATAAGGCTCACACATTCTTTAATCTTATTTTGAATTTGAACCAAGTGGTGCTGAATGTTATTAAGATGTTTATCATATTTCGATAGCGAGCATCAATTAGTAATAAATTACATATACGTAAATTACACTGTTAGACAAAAATTAAACAAAAGTTTATATTCGTAAACCTAACAATGGATTCCAGTCGAGTTTTATACGCTGATTATCATTCAATTTTACGATTTTTTACAACACTTCAGAGTTTGGAGATATTATCGGTCAAAATGACGAAAAGGCCATTTGACCTATTTTCGATTCCCATTAAATATTAAACAGCAATATTTGAAAACAAAATATTTTGTTGACGTAATAGAAAACAGCTTCCTCTTTGATTTTCAAATTACCACTTGTTTTTAGATCCATTAAAACTCGAGTTATAATTAAAAAAACTAAGATCATATGTTTTTATCTGTTTTTTTATCGTTTATTATCACTTAGTTTTTGTTCTTTAGTTATAATTCGAGTTCTAATTGAGCTAAAAACAAGTAGTAATTTGAAAATCAAAGAGGAATCTATTTTCTATTACGTCAACAAAATATTTTGTTTTCAAATATTGCTGTTTAATATGTAATGGTATTCGAAAATATGTCAAAATGGCCTTTTTCGTTATTTTGATCGATAATACCTCAAAAACTCTAACGTGTTGTAAAAAATCGGGAAATTGAATGATAATCTGCATATAAAACTCGAATGGAATCCATTGTTAGGTTTACGGTTACAAATTTTTGCCGACCGAGATCGATGAATTTTGCAAAAAGGAGCAAAGAATAAAATGAAATTAGGGTTTATATATAGACAGCATCCCCTGTGCTTGAAAATTCACCGCCGGCCATTGATATCCAGCTATATATAATTTTATTTATTTATTACTATATATCATAATTTTCTTCGTAAATATTAAGTTAAATCAAATTTCAGATTAAGAAAGATTTAAATGATGCTTTTTTAATTATTCTCATTTTCTTCAAATTAAATTTTTCTTATTAAGATCTATAATGTATAGATTTAGTTCAAATAATACTTATCGTAAAAATTGCCTTTCATTTAAGCGGAGAGGAAGGCGAGCAGAGGAGTCGGGAGCCAGAAGACTGGTTTTGCCTGAGTGAGCTAGACGTTCTTGGCCTCTCGCAAAATGAACAGCAGACTTTCTTTGTCAATTTTCACAACTCTCATTGGATTATGTACGGCTGCTCTAAACCTTGACGTGAATATATCCGATGGGCCATTAAGAGGAGAAATCTTCAATTCGCGTCTTGGACGAGAATTTGTTGCCTTTACTGGAATTCCATATGCACAACCACCGATAGGAGAGTTGAGATTTGCGGTAAGCATTGCAGAAATTTTTTAAAATAATTTATACGTTATTTAATACATGATCTCCACTATTATATATAATAGATTAAAAATTCACAGTTCTTTGTATAATGTTTTTTTATTGAAGCTCTTATTCAATTTTTGTACAACGTTTCGTCTCTCTCGAGACTTTTTCAAGCACTCAATTGGTTAGAGCAACATTGGTTGAAATAAAGATAAAAAAAACTGAGACATAGTAGAATTTTTTATTTTTAGATTGATACAATAAAATAAGTCTGGATGGATTTGACAGATCAATCAGTTATTTTTATCTTTATTTCAACCAATGTTGCTCTAACCAATTGAGTGCTTGAAAAAGTCTCGAGAGAGACGAAACGTTGTACAAAAATTGAATAAGAGCTTCAATAAAAAAACATTGTCCAAAGAACTGTGAATTTTTAATCTACTAATTATAATGGACATTAATCAACATAACTATATATAATTATAAATTTGAGAAAAAAGTAAAAACTTTTTCAAAAATCGGTACGCTAGTCGGTTAAAGCCGCCCTAGTATTAGGTTTAATTATATAATCAACTCTTAGAAATTTACTTTATTTAGGTTCGAATATAAGATTTTAGTAAATACTATTTTAAACCGATTTGAAAAAAGGATAAGGTTATCATGTTATTTTTTTGTGTGTTTGAACATTTATTGATCTTTACCATGTGGACCGATTTCGATGATTTTTTTCAATTGGGTTCAGTCTAGTTTCCGATTGGTCCCGTTTTTTTTTTCATTGGTATTGGACCTTTTTTGTTATGTATGTTCACGTATAACTTCTTTGTTTATGGACCGATTTTGATGATTCTTTTTTTATTGGAAAGGGGATACCTTAGGGGTAGTTCCCTATTAATTTGGTCAAGTTCTGTTGATATGATCAATGACAAAATAACGGAAATCTCAAATTCTCATGAGCAAATAATCGAAATTATAATAAATAAAATCTTTTATAAAAAAAAAAAAACAATCTTAAAACAACTTTTAAGGATTTAGGTGTTGGTTCTGGGTGAACCATTTTAATATAATAATAAAACTTGAGCAAGATACAAAGTAGGTTTCACAAAAAAAGAAATAAAACAAAATTGAGTTTTGAATTCGATATATTTCAGGGGTGAGTCCATCATCAGGAGTCAAAGAATACAGCTCACCCCCGAAATATATCGAATTCAAAACTCAATTTTGTTTTATTTCTTTTTTTTTGTGAAAACTACCTCGCAACTTGCTCAAGTTTTATTATCACAATCTTAAAACGTTCATCTAAAACCCGCTAATATTTCGAGATAATTTCTCTATTTATGAATTAAATTTTATGATCAATTTCGGGGATGGTGGGAGGGAAGCAGGGAGATATATAAATATGGAATTGGAATAAGGGGAGGGAAGCAGGGAGATATATAAATATGGAATTGGAATAATTATCGGAAAAGAGGACTTTTTTATTTAATTAGTTTTTCCTCTTATTAAAAACAAGGACTAAAAAGATGATCAAGGACAGTCGATGGTGGAGAAGTAATCTCTAGAGTCGAAGCTCAAATACAATGTATACATTAATTCATGTAAAATAATTGGTTTAACTTATCAATTTCGGGATTGAAAATGAAGGAATACATATGGAATTGGAATAATTATCAGAAAAGAGTTTTTTTTATTTAATTAGTTTTTTCCTCTTATTAAAAACAAGGAATAAAAAGATGATCAAGGACAGTCGATGGTGGAGAAGTAATCTCCCGAGTCGACGCTCAAATACAATGTATACATTAATTCATGTAAAATAATTGGTTTAATATCAATTTCGGATTCCTTCGCCCGAATCTTTCTCTTACGAGATGCATCCAAGGTATTATTATAATTATTATTCTCAACATCACTAAAAAGAGAAAAATAAAAATAATTTTTAGAAAAAAAAAGTCTTCCTTTAAGGCAAATGTCCAACTTATTTCTTTGTTTTGTGAGGAGCTGGACAACAGAATTAAATTTTCCTCTTTGAATACTCATCGCCCTCAAATCGCCTTCCACTTATTTTTGCCCCCCTGATAACCCAAATCGCCCACTTGGGGGCGCTCGCCTCCAGGTTGTGAACCACTTTAATCGTTTAATCCAATATTACATATTATATTATTCTGACTTAGGATTCATCCCTTCAACATGGCAAAACAAAACAATAAGCCTGAGAAATATGAAATTTTAAAACTTATTTAGTATTGAGACAGTAGGTTCTTATGGCGTCTATGTTTTTATTTTATGTCTTGAGTGTTTGAAAAATTTTTGAGTATTGAAGAAAAAATTATTTTCTACTTTTTTTAAAGCATTTTGAAATGAGAGCGTTTTTTTATTTTAAGTTTTTTTAATGTATTTTTTTTTATTTCACAAAAAATGAAACGAATTTCCAAATAGTTTGCGTAACTTTCATCTAAGACACCTAGAGCTATGTTGTTTTGTTCGAGAGGAGGGGAAGGAATCTTAACTTTCCATGAAAGTAACTAAGGGAGGGGGATCTTTCCTTATTTTTATCTATAACCAATCTAGTCTATTTTAAATTAGCATGTTAAATATTCATAAGGAGAAATCATTGAGGCTGTTTATTTGCATCCAGCAGAGGACAACCTCATCATAAATCTCCTAACTAAATATTTTCGATTATAATAAACCAGCTGCGAAGTCCGCCTTCAGCGGACATTTTGCTGGTCAGGGGACTACGCGCCCCCTGGACTCTATGTTGGGTTTTAAATTAATAATTTAAATTTCCTAATTTTAATAAAATTTGCTATGAACTGCTATTAGGGGCCGTCCATAAATTACGTCACAGAGTAAGGGGAAAGGATGTACCATCTCTGATTTGTGACAAAATATGACTGGGGGCCCGGGTATCTAAAAAATTGTGATCTCACAAAAGTCAAATTAAATTTTTTTTAATAATTAGATGCCGTTTTGAGGTATTTAAGCCCTTTGAACCAGTTGTGGTGTTCACCTTCATCAGGAACACTACATCTGGTTCAAAGGGCTTAAATACCTCAAAACGGCATCTAATTATTATACATAAGCCATCAGGGCCTTCATCAATCAATTTTTTTTTAAATTATAGGGTATAAAAGTGATAGTGTGACGATACAATATAAGGGGCTCAATGAAAATGTGACAGAATGTGACACAGGGTTAAGGGGGGGGGGGGGGGGTCTAAAAATCTTAAAATTCGTGTAACGTAATTTGTGGACGGCCCCTTAGTGGGTTTTAAAATAATAATTTAAATTTCCTGAGGTCGGGTTAAGCCAGAGGCTAGTGTACAAGCCTGCTAATCAAGTGGACCAGGTTTCGAATCCTACTCGAGGCAACCGGCTAAAAATCTGATCCCTACATAGAAGTCATAATTAAATAATAGTATCGTTAGAAGGGTCGAAAAGCCAAAAAAAATTAAATTTCCTAATTTTAATAGATTTTATTTGCCATGAATATTAGTGGGTTTTAAAATAAAAAAAAATCGCATGGGCTTCTTAATATAGATATAAATTATATATTGTCCGGTATGCCCAGAGGGGGGGGGGGGGGAGTAATGAATTCATTCGAAAGTTTTCTTAGCTTATTTGGGTTTAAAAATTCCTGAATTATGGAGAAAAATAATTTTCAATAATTATTTTCATTTGTTTAGATTTTAATACCCATGATACTTCTCAAGAATAGAAGGTGGTGAAAAGTTTTTTTTTATGCCAAAAATTTTTTTTAGAATATTAAAGAACTGATTAGATTTTGAATTTGAAAATACAAGAAATCATAAATAAAATCGAATCTCGAGCTTTTGAAAGGTTGTATCTAATGGGCTTAAATTTGGCTTAGGTACACGCTTACATTAGTAACATTTTTTGGTAAAAAATAAGCAAATCATCAAAATATTCTGAGAATATTATGAGTTAAAAAAAAAAAAAAAAAAAACACTTTTTCCTCGATTTATTATTGAAAATTAATACTTTAGTACTAGAGGATGGTGGTAGAATTTGTCAAACTAAATAATAGATAATTTTCTCATTAATATATCAAATAATAATTAACATATTAACGAGAATTGTTTTTGCGTGTGTTAGGTGTTTTCGATCAATTAATCATAACTTTCCTGTATTTGATTCGATCGCGAATCGAATGCAGGTCATTTTTGTCAAATATAAAGTAAAATAATATCTGAATTTATATATTTCTAACTTGAAATAATGAAGTTAAATAATCAAATCACTTATGATTAATTGATGGCAAACACCTAACAGACGTGTTAACAGATCGAGCGCGCTGAATTGGGCGATTGAATATATAACATCTCAGATTACAAATCCATTTGATGATCCATATCAGTGTTTGATATAAAAAGCGTCATGCGGGCTAAACGCGAAATGATGCTGGATCATAGCTAGATGGGTCACATCTTGGTCCAGACTTAAGAATCAGCATCAGACTCCAATATTTCAACCAGCAGAATTTCGCGATATATATATATGTTAACATTTAAATGAAAGCGAAAGTTAAAACTTTTATCCGGTCACTGCCCTATTTTGGTGCACTTGGGACCAGACTCGTTTTGATAGTGAACCAAGAGTTGAAAAAAAGATACAGGACACAGTCGGTATGATCCGACATCTTCTGCGTTAAGCCCGCAAATGCCTTCTCCATTTAGGCGATGATCCCCTTACTAGATCCTATAATCAAATCTCAGATATATATTCAACTCTCTAGTTCAATCGCGTTTTTCTTCTATTTTCCTAATAGTATGGTTGTTATAAATTTACTACAATTCTCATCTGTCTGATTCTTTGGGAATCGAAACAGATGAATTTTGTTCAGTTTTTCAATAATAAATTTTATTTAGAATGTTTATGTTAACATTTAAATGAAAGCGAAAGTTAAAACTTTCAGTCAGGGGATTCATCGCCTAAATGGAGAAGGCATTTGCGGGCTTAACGCAGAAGATGTCGGATCATACACGGCTGTGTCCTGTATCTTTTTTTCAACTTGGTTCACTATCAAAACGAGTCTGGTCCCAAGTGCACCAAAATAGGGCAGTGACCGGATAAAAGTTTTAACTTTCGCTTTCATTTAAATGTTAACATATAAACATTCTAAATAAAATTTATTATTGAAAAACTGAACAAAATTCATCTGTTTCGATTCCCCAAAGAATCAGACAGATGAGAATTGTAGTAAATTTATATATATATAATTTATATATTTATATATATATTGCTTATAAACGCGATCAAAAACAATTCTCGTTAATATGTTAATTATTCTTTGATATATTAATGAGAAAATTAATATAAATTTATTTAACTTTACTATTTTAAGTTAGAAAATATATAAATTCGGATATTATTTTCACTCACAAAGAGAAACAAAGAGGTTGTCCTGCTTGATGCAAATAAACATACACATATACCTACCATATATCGAGATGATATATCTTTATATATATATATATATATTATTTATTTGTTTGAGACTATAGTTTCGAAGACTTGGTCTTCACCATCACTCTTTTTTTTTCCGTATGGATATTGAAATTTGATGTTCCTTCACTGGTGGTCAGTTTAGAATTAGATATATATGTGTGTATGTTTATTTGCATCAAGCAGAGGAAAACCTCTTTGTTTCTCTTTGTGAATCAAAAACTCTGCTACTCTCGGCAAAACAAAAACTTTTCAATTATTTTCACTTAATATTTGACAAAAATCACCTACATTCGATTCGCGATCGAATCAAATACAGGTAACTTATGATTAATTAATAGATATTTATTCATACTAGACAGCTATACGGAGTTTTGGCTTCTATGATAGAAAGAAACGACACCATGGGACCACTTTACATACGGGAATGTATTTCTTTCTAACTTTGCGATAAGAGTGATTAATTAAGACTTAAACTACCATAATTAATACTTAATTTCATCCGAAACTTTTCAATAGACGGAAGTCAATTATTTATTTAACTTTATTTTCGATTCCCTACGAATTTTTAAGGTTATCGCTTTTTAGTGAATGGTCAATAATATTAATTTTTTTTTTTTTTTTTTTAACTTCTTATCATATTAAAAACAATAATCATTCAATGTCAAGGATATTTTTTTATTTTTTGCCAAATATTATTAGATTATATTTTTATTAATCTTACTCAAAATATCCAAATTTGCTCATTTCATGGAACAATTTAGTTAAGATTAAATTTTCGCAGTGTAAGTAAAAATAATATTATTTTATTAAATAATAATAATAATAATAAAATCTGACCTATTTGGGATTGAACAACAAATTTCAAAATAAATTATCAATATCAAGAATCGTTGATATAGTACTAACTCATTCTAAATCCTATTTTAAGGTAGTTCTTTAATAAATGCAAAAATTCAAGAAGTCTTTGAAACTTGGAATATAAGTCACTAAAATCATAATACACATACTGTTAAAATTTGAAGACGATTTACCACACCAAACATGAAATAATTGCAATTAAAAATGACATTTTTTTACATAGGGTAGATAGGGAAAGGGTGGGGATATGATCATTATTTTATTTTCATTGAAGGACTTTCACCATCCTGATGAAAAACTAATATTTGTTAGAATAATATATTCGGAGTAACTTAAAAAAAGAAAAAAATAGAAAATATTTACCACGTAGTTTTGATAAAAAACAAAAAAAAACATATTTGGGCTATTATTTATGGAGGGGATATAAGCATAATGGCTTGGAAACGATCCGGCAAGTATGTGTATCCATATAGAGATTTCTTAGTGTGAGTGGTACAGTCAAGTTAAAAAAAACATAACCTAAAATTTTAGTTCCGTTCATATTTATAGAATGGTTACGAGGATAAAACTTTTTGTGTAGATTGTCGCGAAAGAACCTCCTTAAGTCAAAATTAGAATGCCATGAGATTGAGATTCGTCTTTAAAATTTTGACAGTTATAAGGGAAACTAGGCAAGATTTATTTAATATACAGAGATTTTAAGAGAGTACTTGCCAAAGTAAGGAGATATTAGGCATTTTATAAATAAAGAAGATTCAATTCTATCTTTATGCGGAAATATTCATTATTGGAGAAAATAAATATTTTCGCATAAAGATAGAATTGAATTGAATTTTATTTATTTTCTTAAAAAGACGGATAACCAAGTACACTTATGATATGATGTTGGAAAATATTGTAATATTGTTGCTATCACTGAAAGGAGAGACAAATGGGTACCGAATTATACTCACTCATCAATAATTATTCAATACCCTGAAGAAGAAGAGAAAAAGTCTCCGAAACGTCGAAAATTGAATAAAATTTAAATAATTTATGGACTGCCTTTCATTATAACCTACTTATAGAAATGGAATCTTCTATTTATAAAAAACCTAATATCCTCTTACTTTGGCAAGTATACTCATAATTAATAAAAGTAAAGGGTGTGTAGTTTCACAGTGAAACTACACACCCTTTACTTTATTAATTAATATCATGTTTCCCCTAAAAAACCTACACCACTTTCTCTAAGTAAAATATACTCTCTTAAAATCCCAGTATATTTATAATTTTGTTCACCAGTCAAATCTTCGTATTAATTTTTTTGGACCGCCAGGATAATCGAAACTTTATAGAGATATAACTCCTTGAATGGTAAACATGTATTTTCTATGCTTAATATTTAAACATAATTTCCATAAAATAGTGAAACAAATTGGTCAAACACAATATCAGAAACTTTTAAATTAAAATAGCTTTATTCGAGTTTAAAAATTAATTTTTGTTGATAAGGATTTAAAAGGCCAGTATGAAAAATGTTATTAGATATGTTTAATTTAGAAGAAAATTAAAAAATTTTATATTTTTCAAAAAATTCAAAAACACACACTAAATTTCTTTCACTGATAGTATATAGTAAAACATGGCCATATACTAACTAGGTGAATGAGCCAACAGCAGAATTATAGAGCAACGACTTTTTTTTTTAATTAGAGTAGAATTTTGACTAAAGTCTGATTAGTCAGAAATGCCCTAGATATGGTATAATCAGTTCTTTGCAATCAATTTTGCCACTCAGAACGAACTTCTTTAAGATTTCGTTTTCGAAATATAGTGATATTAGAATTTTGACACACACAGATCGACAGACAAATTTTGTAGCGAAGACTATTTTTCTCCCATTTCAGACGTTTATAAAAAAGAATAAGGAATAAAATAATTTTGAAAAATTTTAAGTGAATTCAATAGTAAAAGATCGCCCAGCAAGTATGCTACCGAGTAATA
>JALMQS010000150.1:13682565-13805325 GCA_024734495.1 Forficula auricularia | reverse complement strand
ATTTATTCATACTAGACAGCTATACGGAGTTTTGGCTCTATGATAGAAAGAAACGACACCATGGGACCACTTTACATACGGGAATGTATTTTCTTCTAACTTTGCTAAGAATTGATTAATTAAGATACCATAATTAATGCCAATTTCGCCGAAACTTTTCAATAGACAAGGTAATTATTTATTTAACTTTATTTTCGATTCCCTACGAATTTTTTTAAGGTTATCGCTTTTTAGTGAATGGTCAATAATATTAATTTTTTTTTAACTTCTTATCATATTAAAAACAATAATCATTCAATGTCAAGGATATTTTTTTATTTTGCCAAATATTATTAGATTATATTTTATTAATCTTACTCAAAATATCAAATTTGCTCATTTCATGGAACAATTTAGTTAAGATTAAATTTTCGCAGTGTGAAATTAAAAATAATATTATTTTATTAAATAATAATAATAATAATAAAATCTGACCTATTTAGGATTGAACAATAAATTTCAAAATAAATTATCAATATCAAAATCAATTGATATAATTACTAACTCATTAAATCCTATTTTAGTGGATTTCTTTAACAAATGCAAAAATTCAAAAGTCTTTGAAACTTGGAATATAAGTCACTAAAATCATAATACACATACTGTTAAAATTTATGAAGACGATTTATACACCAAACATGAAACCGTACAATTAAATGACTTGTTTTGCACTTAGAATGGGGAAAATTGGGGATATGATCTAATTATTTTATTTTTCATTGAAGGACTTTCACCATCCTGATGAAAAAACTAATATTTGTTAGAATAATATGTTGAGTAACTTAAAAAAAAGAAAAATAGAAAATATTACCACGTAGTTTTTGATAAAAACAAAAAAAACATATTTGGGCTATTATTTTTAGTGGAGGATATAAGCATAATGGCTTGGAAAACGATCCGGCAAGTATGTGTGTATCCATATAGAGATTTACACAATTGTAGTGGTACAGTCAAGTTAAAAAAAACATAACCTAAAATTTTAGTTCCGTTCTTATTTATAGAATGGTTACGAGGGATAAAACTTTTTGTGTAGATTGTCATGAAAGAACCTCCTTAAGTCAAAATTAAGTGCTGAGATTGAGATTCGTCTTTAAAGTTTTGACAGTTATAAGGAAACTGAGCAAGATTTATTTAATATGCTACAGAGATTTTAAGAAGTATGTACACTTAAAGTAAGAATATTAGGCGACTTTTATAAATAAAGAAGATTCAATTCTATCTTTATGCGGAAATGTCATTATTGGAGAAATATTTTCGCATAAAGATAGAATTGAATTGAATTTTATTTTATTTTCTTAAAGACGGATAACCAAGTACACTTATGATATGATGTTGGAAAATATTGTAATATTGTTGCTATCACTGAAAGGAGAGACAAATGGGTACCGAATTATACTCACCCATCAATAATTATTCAATACACGAAGAGAAAAAAGAATCTCAAGAGCAATCGAAAAATTGAATAAAATTTAAATAATTTATGGACTGCCTTTCATTATAACCTACTTATAGAATGGAATCTTCTCTATTTATAAAAAACCTAATATCCTCTTACTTTGGCAAGTATACTCTCATAATTAATAAAGTAAAGGGTGTGTAGTTTCACAGTGAAACTACACACCCTTTACTTTATTAATTAATATCATGTTTCCCCTAAAACCTACACCACTTTCTCTAAGTAAAATATACTCTCTTAAAATCCCAGTATATTTATAATTTTGTTCACCAGTCAAATCTTCGTATTAATTTTTTTGGACCGCCATGATAATCGAAACTTTATAGAGATATAACTCCTTTGAATGGTAAACATGTATTTTCTATGCTTAATATTTAAACATAATTTCCATAAAATAGTGAAACAAATTGGTCAAACACAATATCAGAAACTTTTAAATTAAAATAGCTTTATTCGAGTTTAAAAAATTAATTTTTGTTGATAAGGATTTAAAAGGCCAGTATGAAAAATGTTATTAGATATGTTTAATTTAGAAGAAAATTGGAAAATTTTATATTTTTCAAAAATTCAAAAACACACACTAAATTTCTTTCACTGATAGTATATAGTAAAACATGGCCATATACTAACTAGGTGAATGAGCCAACAGCAGAATTATAGAGCAACGACTTTTTTTTTTTTAATTAGAGTAGAATTTTGACTAAAGTCTGATTAGTCAGAAATGCCCTAGATATGGTATAATCAGTTCTTTGCAATCAATTTTGCCACCAGAACGAACTTCTTTAAGATTTCGTTTTCGAAATATAGTGATATTAGAATTTTGACACACACAGATCGACAGACAAATTTTGTATGAAGATTATTTTTCTCCCCATTTCAGACGTTTATAAAAAAGAATAAGGAATAAAAATAATTTTGAAAAATTTTAAGTGAATTCAATAGTAAAAGATCGCCCAGCAAGTATGCTACCGAGTAATAAAAAAGTTAAAACTTCATTAAATAGAAGATTAAATTTTATTTTAATTTTACAGACATTTAATCTTTTAATTCTAGGAGTTTAATATGTTTCTTGATAATAAAATTTATTTGAACTCAAATTGACAGACATAATTAATTTGTAATTAAATCCAAAAGTTCAACTTAAATTAGAGGTTCCCAAATTATGCACTGCGGCGCCCGTGTGATCTGAATTTTTGTTTTTCATAGAAAAATAAAATATTAATTCCCATGATATTTTTATCGATTCTAATACAATAGTATTTAGACAGACCAAATACAATATTTGTTTGGATATAAATCGAAAAAATTTAACGTTGACACCCGCGAAAAAATCTGAAATGAATACAAAGGCCCCCTGTGGTTTGAATTTTTGATTTTCATAGAAAAAATGAAATATTAATTCCCAAGATATTTTTATCGATTCTAATACAATAGTATTTAGAGAGACCAAATACAATATTTTTTTTTTTGATATAAAGCCAAAGAATTTAACTTTGACACCCTCGAAAAAATCTGAAATGAATACAAAGGGACCCCTGTGGTGTGAATTTTTGATTTTCATAAAAAAAAAAAAAAAAATATTAATTCCCAAGATATTTATCGAATCTAATAGAATAGGTTTTAAAGAGAGCAACACAATATTTGTTTTGAAATAAATCGAAAAAATTTAACTATGGCGCTATGGAAAAATTTAATTGAAAAGTGGCACCGCGATTCGGAAAAGTTTGGAAACCCCTGAGGTATGGAAAAATATTAAGTTGGGGGAAATTCGATTTTAATCTCTAGAGTTTTTGGGATTGGATTCGATTTGATTTTTTTTTTTATTTAAGGAGGTTCTTTCGCGACATTCCACAGAAAAAGTTTTTGCCTCGTAACTACTCTATAAATATGAACGGAACTAAAATTTTATGTTATTTTTTTTAACGTGACTGTCCACTCACACTACGAAATCTCTATATGGACACACACATACTAGCCGGATCGTTTCCAAGCCATTGTGTTTATATCCCCTCCACTAAAAATAATCGCCCAAATGTGTTTTTTTGTTTTTTATCAAAACTACGTGGTAAATCATTTCATTTTTTTTTTAAGTTACTCTGAATATATTATTCTAACAAATATTAGTTTTCCATCAAGATGGGAAAGTCCTTCAATGAAAAAAAATAAAATAATGATCATTTTCCCACCCATTCTCTATTTACCCTATGTTAAAAATGTCATTTTTAATTGCAATTATTTCATGTTTGGTGTGGTAAATCGTCTTCAAATTTTAATAGTCTATGTATTATACTTTTAATGACTTATATTACAAGTTTCAAAGACTTCTTGAATTTTTGCATTTGTGAAAGAACTACCTTAAATTGATGTGAGGAGTTAGAGAAGGAATCTGTGGATGAGAGTTTTTAACAGCTGAAGATTATAAATTGCAGAGAAGACAGTGGCAGGAAGCAAGTTCCAGTCTCTGGAGGTCATAGGGATAATTTGGAGAAAGAACTGGTTCGATCTTATTCACAGCGAAGGAGTACTGGGCGTTCGAAAACTGGGCAGCCCAGGGACCCGGACTCTTGGGGGGCCGGGACGAGAAATTAATTTTTTTTTTTACTACAGGAAACTATTGGTTATCTGAGAGGCCCATAGGAAAGATAAGAAAAAATAGACCATTGACCTATCAACAAATAAAAATATTTTTAGCTTTTAATGAAAAAATTGTGCATTTAATAACATTTTATTTACACACGATAGCAAAATCAGTTTCGTACTGTATATGAAGAGTGATTAAATAGCAATTTTATTATTATAGTTTATTTTAAAGTTATTCAATATAAACATAATGTTATTATGTACATATAAACATTTATCATTTATTCCAACATATCGACCTTTATACATTAGAAGCAGTGAAGAGGGCCCATATTAACACGTTTGGCCAGGGGCCCGATATTTTTCGTGGCCCTGTTCGAAAACCGGGTGTTAAGTAGGTGAAATTTGATTTGAACCTTCTTAAATGAGTAAAATTTGATTTTAACCTTCTAGAGTTGACCAAATTTGATTTAACTCTTCTTAAATTAGTAAAATTTGATTTCAATCTTCTAGGATTATCGAAATTTGATTTGAAGCTTCTTAAATTAGTAAAATTTGATTTTAACTTTCTAGAGTTGACGAAATTTGATTTGAATTTTCTTATATTAGTAAAATTTGATTTTAACATTCTAGAGTTGACCAAATTTGATTTGAATTTTCTTAAGTTGGTAAAATTCATTTGTTGAGATTCGTTTTGATTTGATTTTTAATGAAATTGATGTGAGAAGTTACACCCAGAAGGTTTTGATTGATTGATCTTTATTATTAGCCTTCTCGGCTATTTTTTTTTACATTTATAGTTTTACATTTATAGTTTTACATATAGTTTGACATATTAATTTACAATTTTAGGTACAAGTAATATAATTCTTCACATTAACAGTTTCAATATAATAGGACATATTAATGAAAAATGAAAAAGTGGAACAGGTAGAGAAAAGAAAATACCTATGGTAGGTATTATGTCTCAACAGAATAAGAAAACACATCCCGGCCTATACAGCTTCCCTTGTCTACAGAACAATAACGTCGCCACATTCCATGTACTGCCCGATAGTTCTGTAAGTAAAACGGATTTTGACGGCCTACAAAAACCCCAGAATAAAGCAATGAGAAATATACTAAAGTGCAACAGGCACACCAAGCAAAACAATGTTTGGAGCAGCCCCAAAAGGCCTGAATTGGCCCCTACATAGTGAAAAGAAGAAGTCGAGGAGATTTTATGGGCTGAGTAGGTATCTGTTAATTAGAGGAGGAGGATTTTTAAAAATTTGAAGATTTTGTCCAATTCGGACTAAATTGCGAACAGCTACTCTATAAGATCATCATATTTTTTAGTATAAATTTTGATATTTTGCCGACTCACCTAAGGAACATTCGGATCACAGGCGATGGGAAACTCTGAGTTCGGTGAATAAATAATAACCTACTTTTTTGCTCATTTACCTTCATGTTTTGTTAATTATTTTTAAAATTTTATTCAATCAGTTTCTCATATAATTTTCTACTTGTTCTCTTTGTTCTAGCCAGCACAACCACCAAGTAATTGGACAACAGTACGAGAAAATATAAAATTAGTTCCGATCTGTATTCAGCGGACTGTTTTCCTAGTAGATCTTAAGTTAAGAGGGCAAGAGGACTGCCTTTATCTAAATGTTTATACACCCAATGTAAGTTCTTTTCTATTTTTTTTAGGTCCGGTATAAAAGTAAAACGTAATCCTAATAGTGTCACCACAATGTCTGTCTGCTTGTCCAAAAGTTCGCAAACTAAAAAATATAATTAGATAGAGTACTATGATGTTTTATTATTCAATATTTGTTCTTAAATGAGGCAATTAAAACCGTGAGAAAAAAAATATAAAAAATATAAAAAATTTAAAAAATATAAACTTAAAACTTACAAGTTTATTGTATTTATTTTCCCCAAATCCAAAATTGTATTAAAATTTTAATTGAACGTATATTTTGCAGAGGGATTATTTTTTTGGTGTCGAAAATATAAAATATTTTTTACTATGGAGTGTGATATGGCAGTGTAGGAGAGCCCCAAAGTGGCCATTTTTATAAGATTTGTGTGCTTGTCCTCGTTCAGGAATGGCGAAATTATTAAATAAATTACAGAAGACCGTCGATAATTTGGATTAATTGTTACCGGACCCTGTCCGGATTATCAAGATGTTCTGATTTTCGAAAAGAACCAAAAAAGGTCGTTTGAGTTCATAACAAAAAGAAAACTTGCTAAAACCGTTAATAATTCACTTTAGTGGTTAAATAATTGGAGCTGATATATAAAACCATTAATTAATATGAACTTATAATGTATTTTAATGGAAGAATATACATTCATAATGATATACCTACATACATATGTATTTACAGAATAACGTAGGTACAGTTTATGCAATGTCATTATACAATGTCGTTTATATAATGTCTTTATAAGATTTTTGTGCTTGTCCTCGTTCAGGAATGGCGAAATTATTAAATAAATTACAGAAGACCGTCGATAATTTGGATTAATTGTTACCGGACCCTGTCCGGATTATCAAGATGTTCGGATTTTCGAAAAGAAACAAATAAGGTCGTTTGGGTTCATAACAAAAAGAAAACTTGCTAAAACCGTTAATAATTCACTTTAGAATGGTTAAATAATTGGAGCTGATATATAAAACCATTAATTAATATGAACTTATAATGTATTTTAATGGAAGAATATACATTCGTAATGATATACCTACATACATATGTATTTACAGAATAATGTAGGCACAGTTTATACAATGTCAGACCTCGCCCAGCCTGTCGCATCAACGATTTTGTTTGACAAATATGTATGTATGTATTCACTTCATCTTTTTTTCCCCACCGGAATTGAATCCGGATTAACGAATGCCTACGTTTTTAACGCCCGGATTATCGAAGGTCTAGATTTTTGACTTCCGGATTATCGACGCTCTACTGTATTTAATTTTGTTGATTCTCTACTTATGGACTACAGCGATTTTGATAACTTAAGTATTTTGTGAGAGATGATGATTTTTCTTATCTATACAAAATGCTCTGAGGCCTGAGAGGATAAAAGCAGTGAGTACTATTCGTTAACAGACCCGATGTCCATGGTATCATTTCCTTTAGACTTTAGCCACTTTTTTTCTACAATGCATTACATTTACAAGAAATACTCTTAAATATTAATAGATAATATTTTTTTATGGTACTTTATCCATGCGAAGCAGATAAAGTATTGTAATCTGTCTCACGCCAAGCGCGAATTCTAAGAGTCCTCAGGTGAAGATTACGGAACCCAATGGTCTCAACCAAAGACCAAAGATTATAGCGGTGCCCAAAAAGTGCGATTTTTTAATTTAGTCCGTGGGTATGTTTGTGTGTGTGGATTCTTTTTTTTTACATCGATAATTTTTTTCACACTGTTCAACCAATTGAAATGAAATTGAAAACATAACATTTCTTTAACAAAATGAAAAGCTGATTAGTTTTTTATACATATCGGCCCAGAAACATTAGTACATTATTCTAGTTCTTTTTTTAGTTTTTTCCAAATTTCTTGAAAATGACTTAACCAATTTTGATCAAATTTAATTTTCTATTAAGTATTATACTTTGAAAACTTCCAAAAAGGTTATATAAAGTTGAGTGGATATTGATGAGGCAGTCCAAAAAAAGAGAAGAAGATAATTAATATTATCTTTTTATTCATAAACCGACGTTTCGGAGGCTATTCCCTCCTTCTTCAGGGTTTTGATCAGCCTCATCAATATCCACTCAATTTCACTTATCAGTCCGTCTCCAAAAATTACTTCAATCTTGTTATATAAAGTTTTTATTAAAATTTATTCATTTGAACGGTTTAATATAGCTCATTTAACCTTGCTTAAGTTCCATAAGAATGGATAGGCTTCTCTCTGTGAAATTCTAAAAATTTGGGAGGAAATTTTATAACTAACCATAGCAACTGCGTTATTTTCTTATCCGCTACCTTTGCTGAAGACATAAAGGAGAAGGCTTAAAATAAAAAATAGTGATTCTCATCTATTACTTGATGAATAACCATTCTACATTGGATTATTGATGTTTCGATTATTATTGGTAACCATTGATGAAGACATAGAGGAATCGACTTAAAATCAAAAATAGTCATCAATTCTCATTTAATACTTGAGGAATTTATTTTGTTGCTATAGTAAGCTAGTCAGTCAACAAATAAATATAAATGCCAATTGAGAGCACATTGATCTTTTATATACCTGCATGGAATATAAGCAAACAATACAACGACGTGATTACAATGACATTTCCTTCCTGCTTAAACTTATTTCCGGAAAAATCCTGTGTCCAAAAATTCTATCTACGCTAAATTTTAGAATCCCATCCCATAGCACGAGATCCCAAGATATGTTTGTAGTTCCACATCACTCGACTAACTTCGGTAAAACCAACGCCATTGACAGAATTCAAACACTAGGAAATAAACACTCGACCAATCTTGACCTTTCCAGCACAACTCCTCACCAACTCAAAAAAATCATCTTAAAACCATCAGCCACATTGTAAAAACCACTTCAGTGTAATAAGTTTGTTTTTTTTTCTCTCTGATACCTATCTGTTATTTTATTATATCCATATTGTTTTAATATTGTATCCTGTATATGTTTCTTTTTCTGTATTGGACAACTTGTCCGTAAAACTAGCTAAACAGCTAAATAAATAAATAAATAAATAAATAGAACTAAGGGGTAAGTTGGATTTAGCACTTTTAACAAAAGATTGGTTTATAATTCAATTATCTCTTTAAGTAAAGATGTGGATTTTTATTTTACGATTTAACGATTTCTTAAGATCAATCAATTGCACGTATTAACTTTCGATCGCGTTCTGCTTGAATTAATTTGATACCTGAGTCATCCAGAAATGAGTGGTCATTTATTTTCAAATGTTCAGCATGATAATTTTTTTTTTAATTGCGAAAATTCTCAGTTAATCGAAGGACTTTTCTTCTTCAGTCGATTTCATAAAAAAATTCATTTAATTAAAACAGTTCTATTAATATGATGATATGTCAGCAAAAAGCAAAGTACGAATTTATAAGATCTGCGTACGTCTAGTTTTGACATATGCAGCAGAAACCAGAGCATCAACAATTCCCACCCAACAACTTCTCCGAACAACATAGATGAGAATAATACATACACAGTGCCGGATTTAGACTTGATAAGGCCCTAAGCTATTTGAGATATGGAGCCCTTTATATGTCCAGATATTATTTGTCAGTGCCACTCGAACTACACAAGGTCAGCGCATGCTCGATTTTAGCGGAGAAACACAGGGGAATTCCCGTGTTTATAGTAAAACAAATTATATACTTTACACGTTCAATTTCTATTATACAATAATAATGAAATAATTTTAAAAATTACCGAAATTACCGGCATTTGCTGTCGAAATTTATCATTAATTTTGGTAGTCATAATTACCGGTAATACCGATTAACCGGTTATCGATGATGCAAACCCTAGGCACAATAGCGCTTTGTTCTTCGAAAGGACGCGCTAAAAAATTGGGTAAAGAGTATGGGACGTTCGTGCGGCATTGAGAAAAATAATTCTGCAGAATATTTAAGTATATATGACAATTGCTCACTCGGACAATTTTTTTTTTTTTTTTTTTGGGGGGGGGGGGGGGGGCCCCCAAGAGAGTGGGATCTAGGAATCTATAGCTTGTGTAGCTTATAGGTAAATCCTACACTGGCTATACACGCGAAAACGTTAAGGGATAGGTTTTTATAATTTTTCTAATTAATATAACAAAGAATAATTGCTATATCAATGTCAATTGAATTGTTTTTGACCGCGCTTATTTGAAAAAGATATTTATCGCGAGTCTACTGCGGATTACGCTATTGAAGTCTGCGGAGTCTTAAGTCTGGACCAAGAGAGAAAAAGATGTGATCCACTTAGCTACAATCCAACGTCATTTCGCGTATAGCCCGCTAGACATTCGGATGGATCACCAAATGAATTTGAAATCTCAGATGTTATATATTTAATCTCCCAGTCCAGAATTCTGAGCAAAGATCTGAGAGAACTAAGCGGAATATAGTTAATCGGATCGATGTGAGAATGAGAGGATAGGGGAACTTGTGGAACCGCCTTGCAAAAATCGTGAAGGAAAATCGCCCACAAAGCAGAGGGGCCTGAAAAAAAGATGGAAAGAATGTCGCAGCAAGAAACCAACGTCTTTATTCTTTTTTTTTCTTAATGGAAGAACAGGCGGAAGCCTATGGAGAAGATGAAGAAGAAGAAGTTCTATTAAACTCAAGAGATCATCTTTAATTTATTTTTCATAAAAGATAATACTTCTTGCCTGCTATAGAAATAAGAGATAATCTTTCTGCAAGTTATCTTGTACGACATTTCTCTCTTCTGTTGACTTCAAGCCACCCCATCATTGGTAACGAAATAATTTAAAAAAATTCCAGATCGTGAGTGTATTTCCTTACGAAAGGTATTCATTTTCATTTCTTGCATTCTACTAGAATTGATTGGTAACAATTAAAGAGGTAAATTAAAATTTTTAATTAGTATAGACTTACAAAAAAACAAGCCATGTTTTGTATTTTTTTTTAAATATAGATATTTTTATGTATTATTTTCCTATCAATTTTATTCCAGGTTTCTCCTGATTCTAAATTCCCGGTGATGGTTTACTTTCATGGAGGCGGACTTGAAGCTGGGGCAGGAACAAAAGAATTTTATGGACCAACATTTCTTTTGGATAAGGATATTGTTCTTGTAGTAATTAATTACAGATTAGGCCCACTAGGTATAGTGATTTGATAAGAGTTTAAGAGCTTAAATTATTATTTAATAACTTAAAGGAGACAATATAAGAGGGTGTCTTCTCCTGGAAAAATATATATATATTTTTTTATTAATTTATAACGAGACTATAGTTTCCAGGGCTTTGCCCTTTTCATCAGTCTATAACACTTGATTCACAGGAATTGATGTATTCAAAATTCCTGTGTCGCAACCTTAGACCATAAAAGCCTATGGACACGCCCTCTGCGACTCACCACACAGTGAAATGAGGCCAACATCAACTAGAGAGTGTGACGTCATTAAATGGCAAGAACACCCAGAAATACCATTGGTACTATAGGAATTATATATACATTGAGATAAATTTATCGTAGTTTAGATATATTTTGTATTCCAATAATCGCAATTAAATATTTAATTGATATACCAAAATATTTATTTATTTTAATTGAATGTAATGGAAGGCAACCCAGGGGTAGTGAGGAAAGAAAGAATTAACATATATCAATTAAGGTGTAATTTATTGGAATCCTTCCTCCTTTCCTTTCAAAGCGACATTTCTGAGGATTTTCCCCTCTTTCTTCAGGGTCTACAAACCAATATTACAAAATTATAAAAACGGGGTTGGTCATCATTCATTTCAACAATAAAATAATACAATTATAAATACAACATATATAGACCATAGACCAGTTAGATTCCAAAGCCATAGATATTTAAATATTTTTCATTAATAAATATGTGATTTCGAAAATTTTTCGACTTACTTCAATGCGATTTTTACACTGACAAAATATTTGGTAAAATCAAATGAACTTGGTTGAATGTTCAGTCAATTGATTCAAAAAACCTGTGTTTAAAATTAATAATTATTTACTTGATTTAACTATTCGAAATTAATAAATATTTTGGTAACATAAAATTGATTAAAATAATAAAAGACATTGTTGTATACCGGGTGAGTTTTTTATCTTGAGAAAGTCTTATAACTCAAAAACAGTGCATTATATGTAAAAAAGTTTATTTATATCGAGGGGGAAACTAAACTATGCTATTGTTTGTCAACATAGAACAAGCTTTCAAGGGTATTTCAAGGTCAAGTTCTGTTTTTTAAATGGTATCCTATATTTTTCTTTAAGTCACATTATTCTACAAAAAAAAAAAAAACTGAAATGCTTTCATAAGAACTACTTTTTTATAAGACATCAAATAAACAAAATACATGAATCAATTACCTAGATTTCAAAAAAAAAATCTTAGTAAGTAATTATTTTTAACAATTATTTAACTTAATTATCAAATAATAATGATTAAATAATTAAATATTAAATAAATAATTATTAAATTGAAAAGTCACAACAATGAAAATCAGGGTTTATAATGATATTAAAACTTCGTTATACTCAGATTTAAGGGATTAATTTCTACTTAATAGAACTAGTTAAAATTCTTGAGTTTAAAAAAGTTTATTTCTCGTGTCAATCCAGTAGATTGATTATATTGTATTACTATAATAAAAATGGAGCATTTTTTTTGAAGATCGCCATCTCGCGTCTTGTCACATAAGTTCCAACAATTATTAAATTATTTATTTAATAATTAAATATTTGATCATTATTATTTGTTAATTAAGTTGAATAATTGTTAAGAATAATTATTATTTGGATTTTTTTTGAGATCTAATTGATTTAATATTTTGTTTATTTGATGTCGTATAAAAAAATAGTTCTAATGAAATATGTTCAGTTTTTTTTCATAAATTTAGGCAATGTATAGGAAAATATAGGTTTCTATTTAAAAAACAGAAGTTGATCTTGAAATACCCTCGAAAGCTTGTTATACAACAATACCATTGTTTAGTTTACCCCTCGATATAAATAAACTTTTATTTGAAACTTTTTTCATATAATGCACTGTTTTTGAGTTATAAGATTGTCTCAAGATAATAAACTCACCCGGTATATGGAGATGTGAAGGAAGTGTTGCTCGATGGCCGAATTATTGTAAAAATAATAAATATGTAATTTAAATTTGGAAAATAATACATTTTGTTAAATATATATATATATCGAAACATCGATAAATTTATCTCAATGTATATATGATCCCTATAGTACCTATAGAATTTCTGGGTGTTCTTGCCATTTAATGACGTCATGCTCTCTAGTTGATGTTGCCCTCACCGAATCGCCACCGTGCCTATAGGCTTTTATGGTCTAAGGTCGCAACTATATAGTCTCGTTATAAATAAATAAATAAAATATATATATATATATATTTCCAGCTGAAGACACTCTTTTATTTTCTCCTTTAATTTATAAAAATTCTCGGCAAAAATAAACTTTCAATTTATTTAATAACTATTAAAATTTAAAAACTAGGTTTTCTCAGCACGGGAGATGCCGTCTGTCCTGGAAATGAAGGTCTCAAAGATCAGGTAGTGGCTCTTCGATGGGTTCAAAAGAATATTCAACATTTCGGTGGGGATGCAAATCTTGTGACCATATTTGGGGAATCTGCTGGAGGATCTGCAGTTGAAATGCATATGTCGTCTCCATTATCAAAAGGTTTTAAATTTATATTCCAAATTGAAAAAGCCATTTAAAATTCTTCTTCTAATAGATTTTATATTCCAGATCTCTTCCAGAGAGCCATCATTCAGTCAGGATCAAGCCTGTCGCCATGGTTCATAGCTAAGTCGTTGAAAGAAAAAACCAAACGTCTGGCCGCTTTTCTCGGCTGCGTTGATTTGACATCTCAGAAATTAATTGAATGTATGCGAACAAGAAAAGCTACAGATATTATCGAGTCGTTATCTATATTTGAGGTAAATATCAAAACAATCTAATCTATATAGGATAAATAAATTATTAATTCATTTAAATTAAAAAAATAATTTTTTATAAGATTTTATCCTCTACCTTTGAACAGTAATCAACATAAAAAATTTTTTCTTAAAAATTGTGTATTATTTAATTATCTAATCCATAGATCTAAGGTGATTTTATGGGCGTTTTATTCTACTTTTTAATCGACTTCAAAAAAGGAGGAGGTTCTCAATTCGACTGAATTTTTTTTTGTATCTATTAGGTCATTCAAAGTCCGTAGGATGACACATAGATGGCGTTACTATAATGTTTTCCATATGATTTTTATTTAGTACTAACCTTCAAACGATACGTGTATAAATTTGACAGCAATCTGACTATTGATTCGTAAGTTATAGCATTTTGTGTGAAGCAACTTTTGTTATTGAAAAAAAAAATGGAAAAAAATGAATTTCGAGTTTTAATGAAGCATTGCTTTTTGATGAAAAAAAATACAGTGGAAAACCAAACAATGGCTTGATAAAGATTATCCGAACTCTGCTCCATCGAGACAAATGATAGAGAAGTGGATTGCTGAATTTAAACGTGGTCGTACCAGCACAAATGATGCAGAGCAAAGTGGGCGCCCAAATGAGGCTGTTATTCAGGAAACAAAGAAATCCACAAATTGGTTATGAACGATCGCAAATTGAAAGTGCACGAGCTAGCTGACATTGTAAAGATATCAGATGGTAGTGTTTTACCATTTTACACGAATAACAACTATATCATTATATGTATTCATTTATACCTACCCAAGAAAATAGGATTACTAAAAAAAAACAACAACAATTTCCAATATTTCGTAACCTATTTTTTTTTAACCATTGCTGAAAACATAGAGGAATCGACTTATAATCAAAAATAGCGATTGATTCTCATCTATTACTTGAGGAATAACCATTCTACTTTGGAGTTTAAAGGTTTCGATTATTATTATTGGTAACCATTGCTGAAGACATGGAGGAATCTTCTTAAAATAAAAAATAATATTATCTAATATTAGAGGAATAATCTTTTGAATTCCATTTTTGATGTTTTGACTATTAATGGCAACCTCTAATGAAAACGTGGAAGAATCGACTTAAAATCAAAAAGATTAAATTCTTTTTTGGTAAACAACTCAAGCTTATGAGTTGTTTGCCATAAAAAATTTAGTTTTTGCCATTAATAGTCAAAACATCAAAAATGGAATGCAAAAGGTTATTCTTCTAGTAGTAGATAAGAATCGATCATTATTTTTTATTTTAAGTGGATTCCTCCATGTCTCAGCAATGGTTATCAATAATAATCGAAACGTTTAAAATCCAATGTAGAATGGTTATTCCTCAAGTTTTAGATGAGAATTGATCACTATTTTTGAATTTAAGTCAACATGAACTTCAAATAGCAAGTGATATCTGATTAATAATAAAGGAATAAACATAGTAATATTTCAAATGACTTTGGATAAAGTTTAGCAACGATCCGTTCCAGTTTATTTTACATAAGCTCACGGGGGAAGAGAAACTTCTCTAGATATTTTAGTCAACAAAATTTCAAAATCTGCTTGGTCCAGTCGTTAAAATGCAACTATAATAGTTTTAAATGAACAATTTATATTTAAGTTTATTAATACGAGTAATTACTATGGAAGCTCTAATTATACAGAGTCTTGTACAAGTTTTCACTTCTTTATTATCTAATGTGCGGGTGAGTGATTCTTTCATTAGAATCTGATCGATGAAAAATAATTTTTAAGTAAAAAATATAACCGACTTCAAAAAAATTAAATGCAACAAATAAAATACACTAAAAGGTATAAAATAACTATTATCTTATTTAGTTACAACTAAACCTCGAAATATTAACATGAAAAATACTTTTTGAAGTCGGTACCAAACAAACTATACCTATAAGCGAGCATACCCTCCAAACGTACTAAGTAAGATCCATCGAGTGCGATTCATAAAAGGTATATGTTTGGCACCAACTTGAAAAAGTAATTTCATGTTAATATTTCGTCGTTTAGTTGTAACTAAATAAGATAATTATTTTATACCTTTTAGTGTATTTAATTTTTTTGAAGTCGGTTTTATTTTTTTCTTAAAAATTTTTATTTTTCTCTTTTTAGTGATGTTATTAATAGTGATCCTATCATCAGAACTTGACCAAATTAATAGTGCGCCATCACTAAGATACCCCATTTCCAATAAAAATAAGCTTTATCCAAATTCATTTGAAATATTAATATGTTTGTTCCTTTATTATTAATCAGATATCACTTGCAATTTGTAGTTCATGTTGACATTAATTAAAAATAATTCTCATTTAATAGTCGAGGAATAACCATTCTACATTGGATTTTTGACATTTCGGTTATTATTGTAACCATTGCTGAAGACATGGAGGAATCGACTTAAAATCAAAAATAGCCATCGATTCTCATCTAATACGTGAGGAATAACAATTCTACATTAGGTTTTTGACGTTTCGATTATTATTGGTAACCATTGCTGAAGACATGGAGGAATCGACTTAAAATCAAAAATAACGATCGATTCTCATCTAATACTAGAGGAATAACCTTATTGCATTCCATTTTTGATATTTTGACTATTAATGGCAACCTCTACTGAAAACGTGGAAGAATCGACTTAAAATCAAAAAGACTAAATTCTTTTTTGGTAAACAACTCAAGTTTGAGGGCACTGGGAGGTGCGGGGTGCTGGTGCAAGGTTGGTGGAGTGGGGGTTCAGGTGAGGGTCCAGTGGCGTAGTGGGGTGGTACGGGGGTTGGGGTCCGAGGTGGGTGGGGTGCAGGATGGAGTGTTGGGGTGGTGGGGTTGGGGCGGGGGTTAGGCACGGGTGCATGGTGCGTGGGCTGGGGGTGCTGGGTGGGTTTTTTTTTGGGTGGGGATGCCGTGTGAGGTTGGGGTTCGTGGGTTGGGGGTCCGAGGTGGGTGGGGTGCGGGTTGGAGTGGTGGTGTGGGGCCAGGGGTTGGTGCATGATGCGGGGTGTAGGGGTGCTGGGTGAGTCTCGGGGAGGAGGGTGAGAGTGGAGTTTAAGGGTGGGGTTCGTGGGTTGGGGGTCCAGAGGGCGTGCTTCCTGGCTAGCAAGAGGGCCGCCGAAGGCGGGCCTTGGAGCTAGTGTTAAATAAACTGATGTGGCTATCCACATGACTTTACCATACACATGGTCCCTTTCTTATATTTAATATTTAATAAAATCATTTATAATTATTTACGAGAGAACCCTCAAACTGTGGAGGTGGGCATAAAAAAGTTTGCTCTTAAATGTTTTAATCGGAATGCGTTGGGACTTGACCGGGTAAATGTTCATCTCTATAAAACTTTATCACATTACGAATATATAGACAGAAAGACTGACAGAAGAACCTGTCGAAACTAAAAAGTTTCTAGCAAGTAGGGAAGTTAAAAAAAACCCTACTCTATAACTATATCTATTGGATTGAATTACATTTTGTCATTGAATTAAATTAGAAACTTTAGTTTTGTTTTTCATTCTCACCAGTTCGTAGCAAAAGGCTTTACTCCCTTTTGGGCAATCTGGCGTGCATACTCTCCTACTTCACTTCTGGTTGCATAACCCACAGGCGTGCCCAGAGTCTGGGCAGGGATGCAAAATATAAGTCAATAAACTGGCCATCCACATGACTTTACCATACACCTGGCCTCTCTTATATTTAATATTTAATAAAATAATTTTTAATTATTTGTAAAACCCCCCCCTCTCTTTATTTTGGGTCCATTATCAATTAATAATCTTCTTCTTTAAGTGCCATATCAGGTCTCCTTGACGTTTAACACTTCTCCACATATACCTGTGCTGAGTGTGATTAGCCGTTTTACACAGATATACTGTACCTACTTTTTAACGCCGATTCCGAACGGCTAGTTTGGAGAGGTTGACTAGGATATTATTCTCTTAGTAGTTTGGGATTGCTTTCCAAGAGGAGGCATCTCCAAATATCTGTCGAGACTGAGTCTCGATCCAGCATACTTCAGAACAAAGGTCCAACTCTCTGACCACTACCCACAGTCGCCTCCAATTAATAAAATCTCCGTTTAATTACGAGACTATTTTATTAGAAATATCAGCTTTCTTCGATTTTTGTTTGAAAATATTTTTAACCCCCCCCCCCCCCCCGCCCTTTATTTTGGTCACGATCAATTTTACATATTTAGTCATTTTCATAAGGTTATACATATAGGGCGCATAATACATATGCGAAATTTTGTACAAATCGATCAAATGGTTTAGACTTATATTGATATTATTTTGAACCCCCCCTCTCCCCATAATTTTTGGTTTGATATCATCAAAAATCTAATCAGATTTTAATCTCAATATAAAGAATCTACATGTGAAATTTCGTTTTGATATTCACATTAGTTTGTGATCTTGGGCGTACACAAAATTTGGTAACGTGCTAACAGATATTATGAGAAAATCATTAATTCTCGTAAAATATAATTTTTTCGATGCTTACTCTTTAGTGCTTTTTTGTAGAACAAAACGCAATGGTTTCGCTCAATTTTTTTAAACAAAATAGTTTCAGCCGTTTTTGAGATATTTAGAAAAAAAACTAAGCAAAAAAAAAAACACTTTTTCATGCCCGATTATAATACATGACCAAACCCTGCATGGCAAAGTAAAATGATTTCAATTCTCTACCAGGTGGCCCTAGTATTATGTTCAATAGTTTGAAAGCTACTTTCAAAATGTAAATACTTCCTAACAACAATTGAAATCAGTGCGTTCAGGACTAACAAGAGATTTCAAAACTTTAGGGATAAATTACAATAATAATGTAAAAGAAAATTCGATTTGTTTAATGAACCGGTATAGCTAATGAGCTGAAATTTGGTATATAAGTTGGTGTTAATCTAGTTCACCTTTGTACCAAATTTCATGTTTCATGCTCAAACCGTTTGGTGAGAATGTTTGGATAAAAAGTTTCCCCCTCCATTCCTCCTCTTGTCCCTATCTAATGTCTAATATAAGTGAAGCGCGTTGGCCAGGCGGGTCATTCCATGTTGACCTCTCTTGGAGGCAACATCGAGACCATTCCAGAGGTTATTCAAATTCTTACCCACAATTCATTGCAACCCCTATCCATTCTTTAGGGCTAATATTTATTTTTTTCAAAATAAATTATATTTTTTATCAAAAATTTTTCCACCCCTATTTCTTCAAATTTTACTATTTTTTTTTTACAGCCTTTCGAGTCAAAACAAATTATTTTTTTATCAAACATTTTTCCACCCCTATTTTCAACTTGATAGAATTTATTTAAATTTTACTATTTTTTATTATTATTTCTTACAACCTTTCGAGTCAAAATATATTTTTTTTATCAAACATTTTTCCACCCCTATTTTGAACTTGCTAGAATTTCTTCAAATTTTACTATATTTTTATTATTTTTTAGAACTTGTCGAGTCAAAATAAATTATTTTTTTATCAAACATTTTTCCACCCCTATTTTGAACTTGCTAGAATTTATTTCAATTTTTACTATTTTTTTATTATTTTTTAGAACTTGTCGAGTCAAAATAAATTATTTTTTATCAAACATTTTTCCACCCCTATTTTGAACTTGCTCGAATTTATTTAAATTTTACTAATTTTTTATTATTTTTTACAACTTTTCGAGTCATAATAAATTATTTTTTTACTAATAATTTTTCTACCCTTATTTTAAACTTGCTAGAATTTATTCAAATTTTATTAATTTTTACAACTTTTCGAGTCAAAATAAATTATTTTTTTACCAATAATTTTTCAACCCCTATTTTTGAACTTGATAGAATTTATTCAAATTTTACTATTTTTTTATTATTTTTTAGAACTTGTCGAGTCAAAATAAATTATTTTTTATCAAACATTTTTCCACCCCTATTTTGAACTTGCTCGAATTTATTTAAATTTTACTAATTTTTTATTATTTTTTACAACTTTTCGAGTTATAATAAATTATTTTTTTTACTAATAATTTTTCTACCCTTATTTTAAACTTGCTAGAATTTATTCAAATTTTATTATTTTTTATTACTTTTTACAACTCATCGAGTCAAAATAAATTATTTTTATTTACTAATCATTTTTCCACCCCTATTTTAAACTTGCTAGAATTTATTCAAATTTTATTAATTTTTACAACTTTTCGAGTCAAAATAAATTATTTTTTACCAATAATTTTTCAACCCCTATTTTGAACTTGATAGAATTTATTTACATTTTACAATTTTTTTAATCTTTTTACAACGTTTCGTGTAAAATAAATTATTATTATTACTTTTTTTATCAAAAATCGTTCCCACTCTATATGATAACTTAATTAGGACTCTTTCCTATGATAGTAACCATTTAAATGAAATCACAGAATATTTAAAGGAAAAAGTGATAATTATTTCATGACTCGCTATGCTCTCCTCCAATTTTTTCCATTTAGTGAGCTGAACTATCGCAGCCAAGTCAGGTTAGAGTCTCGCTATTAATAATTTATTATAATAAACTAATAAACTATTGAAAAGTTTATTTTTTATCTAAATAATTACGATTTCTTAAATTTATCATAGACTAGCTATTATTATAAACTTAGAAGGGCCACTCCTAGCCCCCCCGTCTTTTGAACCTTCACTTCCAACCCCACCGACCCTCTTCCCAACCCCGAGATCTCCCCCCCCCACTAAAGCTACCGCCCTGACCTCCTCGCCTCCGATCCATCTTTACCCGCTGAACTCTCTTGACCTTCTTCAATCACTCTCCACTCCACCAACCCTCTCTCTCCTCGCCACTATGGACTCTCCGCCTCTTATCAGCCTTCAACCTACCAAATCTATTCGCGCCCCCTAAGCAATCTCCTCTTTGTTGTAAGTGGCTCGGCGGTATAGTGTTTAGAATGCTTTCCTTAGAATTTGTAGGCTCAAATTCGAATCTAGTTGCCATTTTTTAAAAAATTACTTGTTGGTGTTCTAACAAATCTTTCTAGGCTATTCTTATTTCCCATCTATTGAGCCATTTCCCTTTATTGTAACAAACATTTTCAAACAGAAACGTCACTAAAGAAGTTTCACTTCAAATATGAGATGCATTTCATTCGAGTTCTATTTCAGGAGTGGCAAAGGGATCCCATGTTTACATTTCGTGCTGTTGTGGAAGATGAAGAGGCGAGCGATGCACGATTTTTGACAGCACATCCTAAAGATCTTTTAGAGAAAACATCAGAAATATCCTCAGTTCCTGTCCTTGTCGGATTCAATTCGGAAGAAGGAATTTTAAGAGTAACTCGTAAGCTAATATCTAATTTTCTTATATATTATAACATACTTTTTTCTAACTCTCTTTATTATACTTATTGCAGAACTCTTAGCGAATCCTGAATTACAAGAGCAACTTTCTAATGAATATGAAAGAATTTTACCCCTTACCCTGTTCTATAAATATACAAGTTCCAATCCTAAAGAAGTGACTGAAAAAATAATGGAATTTTATTTTCAGAATAACAAAATTGGAAACGATTCCACAAAATCGTTAATCGATGTAAGTAGAAAGTATGTTTGGCAAAACATATGCTTAAAAGTAAACTATTGTATTCTACACGAATTTCACTTTATTATTACTTTAACGTCTATAGATAGAATAAGCACCTAAGTAGACACTGTAATGATTCAGAAATAAAAATTAAGATTTTCGCACATTTTTACATTTCAGAGAGCTTGAGTTCAAAAAAATAAAATATCTAATGTCTGTATGTGTGTCTCTCTGTTGATTTCTTTTGTGAAATTAATTTGAAGAAACTTGGGATTTGTCATTGACACTTTTCTAAATAACTGACGTGCTCTAAAGTGGCTATACATTTGACTTTACCATACAACCTGGTCCCTAAAATTATTTATAATCATGTAGGGGGAATTAGTTTTTACATTTTTATGACTTCTGGGGTCCCATTGATTATGTATACAAAATTTGGTTGAATTTGGTAAATGGGAAAGATTTTCATTTTTGACCCCCCCCCCCAATTTTGGGAGGTTAGTTTTTGCATTTTTAGACTTCTGGGGTCCCACTTATTATGTATACAAAATTTGGTTGAGTTTGCTCAAACGGACTAGATTTTTAATTTTTAACCCCCCTCCGCCCCGTTAATTTTTGGTCGATATGCACCAAAATCTAATCAGCTCTTAATCTCACTAGACCAAAACTACTTGTGAAATTTGGTTTTTTTTTTGACTAGTTTTTGAGCTAGCTCGTCCACAAAAATTTGGTAACGCACAGACTAACTAACTAACTGACAACCAGACAGACTAAAAGACATTTTGACAAAACAATTATTATCGCGAAAAATATAATTTTTTCGATGTTCACTTATTAGGGCTTTTTTGTAGAGCGAAATGCCATGGTTTCGCTCAATTTTTTTAATCAAAATAGTTTCAGCCGTTTTTGAGATATTTCGAAAAAAAGAAGGAAAAAAGCACTTTTTTCGTGCATGATTACAATACTTGACCATACCCTGTATGGTCAAGTAAAAATATCACTATCTCTTAAAAAATCATTTTAAGTTTTTACTATATATGTTTATTTTACAAGATACATATAAATATACTATACATATCTCTCTTTGGTTGGCTTTGAAATTTTTAATTACATTGTTTTTTTCAAAATCGTTTCAGACATTTTCGAAAAACCTAAAAAAATGTTTGGTATACGAATACAATACTCTTAAAAAAAAAATTAAAAATCGAACGGCATCATAATCCCTGTATAGTAAAGTCATGAATTATTAATAATGAATTTAAAATAAATAGCGAATTTAAATCCGAGCTATTTATTAGAAAATAGTAAAAAATTCCTGTAGTGAAAGCAATTCCAGTGAATCTATTTGAACCAAGGTCTTGTTATTAATATTGATACTAACCAAATACAAGAACGTGAAACGTATGATGATGTTGGGATGTTAATTCGATAATGTTGTATTGACGAAAATGAAGATTAAATGTCGTGCACTGTGAAATTAAGATGGGGAATCCCACAAACACATGTATATTCATAGACTCTCTATGTATAGGTATATTAACAGCATTTCATCAACCAAGCTTAAGCTAATGTAGCCCTTAAATTAACCTCAAACCTACTTTTATGGTAAATAGATATTACACCAGTGAAACTTGGGGGAAAAGCATGCTTATTCTTACTTAAATGTAATTAACTTAAATTGAATTAGATTTAATTCAATAATCTACTTTAATAGATGATTTGAGGATAAGTGCTACCTTAGCTTAAGTTTGGATGGTGAAATCGGTGTCAATGTTTTAAGTAAGTATATTATTTTATGTCGGACCGGGGATTGGATAGCCCTTCTTAACATTTGGAGCTTGGTACCAATGTGAGAGCAGTATTACAAAAAGTTATGAGAAATTTATTTGCACGAAATTTTCTCTGGAGAGAGACGGACTCGTAGAAATTTTTAATTCAAAGTATTGAAGGCAGCCCAGGGGTAGTGAGGAAAGAAAAATTAACACTTATCCTAATAAGGTGTAATCTATTGATTCACTTCTCCTTTCCCTTCAAACTGACGTTTCGGAGGATTCTTCCCTCCTTCTGCAGGGTTTCACGAGGTCAATGAAGGAAACAAATAAAATGCTTCCCTCCTCTCTCCACACTACGTTTAAAGGAAGAGGAAAAAGTTTTAAACACTGCTGTGGAAAGAGGAAGGAAGCATTTTATTTGTTTCCTTCACTGGTCCTTTGAAACACTGAAGAAGGCGGAAGAATCCTCCGAAACGTCGGTTTGAAGGAAAAGGGGGAAATCCAATATATTACACCTTATTTGGATATGTGCTATTTTTTTCTTTCCTCACTACCCCTGGGCTGCCTTCAATTACTTTCAATTATGAGAAATACTATCAAAAATAGTTTATTGAAATTTTAGCTACATATTAGGTCCACAAAGAGAAACAAAGAGGTTGTCCTCTGCTTGATGCAAATAAACATATACACATATATCTCAAGATGATATATCTGTATATATATTATTTATTTGTTTGAGACTATAGTTTCGAAGACTTGGTCTTCATCATCAGTCTTTCTTCAATTATAAAATGTTTTTCATGGAGTCAATATCATATGGATATTGAAAACTTGGTGTTCTTTCGTCACTGCTGGAGGGCTGGGAACTGGTAAAGACACTCTATCTGGGCTCACATTCAAATATAACAGTATGTTTCCCTTTCTCCTTTCTTCTTGGAAAGGAGGAATTTTTCCTTTTTTTCCTTTTTTATCTTTTGTTAGCAAACATCTTAAGTGGATTACTATTGGATGGTTCAATTTGATTGTTTGAACAGAGTTCTGAATTTCTATTGAATGACTTCAAAATTTCTAAAGATTCGATTGCGCTAATCAATTTCGGGTTCTTTTCTCCTTTTATTAATCTAATACCTTCTGGGAAGGAGTGATTGTTTGAATTTAAATGTTCTGCAAAAGAATTTTCGTACTTTTTATTTTTATAATCTCTTATGTGTTCATTTAGTCGAATTTTCAGATTTCTCTCGGTTTTTCCCACATATATTGCTTCGCAATCTTTGCATTTCAAATCATAAACCCCTTCTTTTTCTATATTTGGTAATTTGTCTTTTTTATTTGAACCTAAATCTTTTCCTAGAGTAATTGAGTTTTGAATACTGTTTTGAACCCTAATTTTTTCATTTTTTGTTTTAATTTTTCCGAAATTTTAATCCATAATATGGAAGAACTATTCTAGGATTTTCTTTTTCTTTTTCATTCTTTTGTGAATATACTGATTCCAGGGTTAATTTTTCAATTTTTTTATTTAACATTTGGTCTATAAGGTCATTGTTTCTGTACCCATTATTTACCGCGATTTCTTTAATTGTCTCTAATTCCTGTGAATATGCTTTTTCTGATAAAGGTATATTTATTAGTCTATGTATCATTGAATGGAAGGTTGCGTGTTTATGTGACATTGGTCTACAAGAATTTTTATGTATTACAATGTCAGTAGCTGTGGGTTTTCTATAAATTTCAAAGGTGTGCTTATTTCCGGAGATGTTTATTTTTAAATCTAAAAAATTTAGTATTTTCTCTTTTTCTTTTCTTACTGGACAAATTTCGGAAAAATTAAACAAAAAATGAAAATTAGGTTCAAAACAGTATTCAAAACTCCAATTACTCTAGGAAAAGATTTAGGTTCAAATAAAAAGACAAATTACCAAATATAGAAAAAGAAGGGCTTATAGTTTGAAATGCAAAGATTGCGAAGCAATATATGTGGGAAAACCGAGAGAAATCTGAAAATTCGACTAAATGAACACATAAGAGATTATAAAAATAAAAAGTACGAAAATTCTTTTGCAGAACATTTAAATTCAAACAATCACTCCTTCCCAGAAGGTATTAGATTAATAAAAGGAGAAAAGAACCCGAAATTGATTAGCGCAATCGAATCTTTAGAAATTTTGAAGTCATTCAATAGAAATTCACAACTCTGTTTAAACAATCAAATTGAACTATCCAATAGTAATCTACTTAAGATGTTTGCTAACAAAAGATAAAAAGGAAAAAAAGGAAAAAATTCCTCCTTTCTAAGAAGAAAGGAGAAAGGGAAACATATTGTTATATTTGAATGTGAGCCCAGATAGAGTGTCTTTATTAGTTCCTAGCCCTCCAGCAGTGACGAAAGAACACCAAGTTTTCAATATCCATATGATATTGACTCCATGAAAAACATTTATAATTGAAGAAAGACTGATGATGAAGACCAAGTCTTCGAAACTATAGTCTCAAACAAATAAATAATATATATACAGATATATCATCTTGAGATATATGTGTATATGTTTATTTGCATCAAGCAGAGGACAACCTCTTTGTTTCTCTTTGTGAATCAACAACTCTGCTACTCTCGGCAAAACAAAAACTTTTCAATTACATATTAGGTCATTCAATAAATCCGTAGGATGACACATAGATGGCGTTACTAGAATTTTTTCCATATGATTTTTATTTAGTACTAACCTTCAAACGATACATGTTTAAATTTGACAGCAATCTGCCTATTGATTCGTAAGTTATAGCATTTTGTGTGAATCAACTTTTGTTATTGAAAAAAATGGGAAAAAGTGAATTTCGAGTTTTAATAAAGCATTGGTTTTTGATGAAAAAAATACAGTGGAAACCAAACAATGGCTTGATAAACATTATCCGAACTCTGCTCCATCGAGACAAATGGTAGTGAAGTGGATTGCTGAATTTAAACGTGGTCGTACCAGCACAAATGATGCAGAACGCAGTGGACTCCCAAAAATGGCTGTTATTCCAGAAAACATAAAAAAAATCCACAAATTGGTTATGAACGATCGCAAATTGAAGGTGCATGAGCTAGCTGACATTATAAAGATATCAGATGGTAGTGTTACACGAAAATTTGGGTATGCGAAAGCTCTCTGCAAAGTGGGTGCCGCGTGTGCCTACAGTCGACCAAAAACAACAACGAATCGATGCTTCAGGGGAGTGTTTGGAGCTGTTAAACCGCAATAAAATGGAATTCTATCGTCGATATGTGACAATGGATAAGACATGGCTTCACTTTTACACACTAGAATCCAAAAGAAGACCAATGATGAAGTAATCGCTGAAACTTAGGTCTATTTTGACGAGAAAGAGAAATCGTACTATAAAAGTGGTATCGAAAAGTTGGAAAATCGCTATACTCGTTGTATCGCCCTCGAAGGTATTTATCTTGAATAATAAAATCGAGTTTTGTCAAAATTTGGTTTTTTTCTTATTTATCTTACGGACTTATTGAATGACCTGTTAAATGCAAAATTTATTTTTTCTACCTAATAAAGAAGCTATAAATATCTGTGACGTTAAGTCAAGGCATTGAAGGTTGGCAAGCCCTTCTCACGGTTTATTTCTAGATAAAATGGAATGAAAAATTCATAGAGTAAAATATTTAATAACGTTTTTTAGCTCTATTCAGATGCTTGGTTCTCTGAATCTATTGATAAATCTGCACGTCATCTAGCTGCACGTCCAAATAGTGAGGTGTACTTTTATTATTTTGCCTATGATGGAGATAAGACCCTGGCCAATGTTTTTGGTCATAAACAAGCAAGAAACGGTAAGTCTACATTTTTAAGATAATCGGATAAATTTTTACTTACTTTTTATACTTTTAGGTGTTTGTCATGCGGATGAATTGTTATATTTATTTCCCTATGATTATTTTATGCAAGATTATGTCAGGAGTAATGAAGATAATAATATGATTAGCTTAATGACGGACATTTGGACCGAATTCGCTAAAAATGGGTGAATATTTTATTCTTTAAAAATATATAGATCTTTTATAAACTGTAAGCTATTTTGCATGTTCAATCTCTAAACAAAGAATTTATCTATGTGTTCTTTTCAACGTATCGACTTAACAAAAAGTATACTATATCTAAACCAAAAAAGTGTATGTTCTAAAAACTCATGAACGAATAAATATTTATCTCGCGAATGTGAATAGAAGAATTTTTTGAAAATTTTATTAATTTAAGTTATTTTTTAACTTCCCCCTCCCCCTAATTTGACACTCTTTTTATTATAGGAAATTCCATTTTTTTTTTATTTTGAATATTTTATCATTTTAATTTCTTAAGACCCGTCCCCCCTTTTAATTTTAAATTCAATTTCAACAATAATCTAATCAGCTCTTAATTTCAATGCGAAAAAATACATGCGAAATTTCATTTTGATATTCACTTAAGTTTTTGAGCTAGAGCATACACAATATTTGATAATGCCCACACTAACGTACTAACAGAGATTTTGACAAATTAAAAAAAGCTGACGTGTTCTGGTGTGGCCATCCACTTGACTTTACCATACAACCTGGCCCCTCACTTATATTTAATATTTAATAAACTATATTTAAAATTTAATAAGACTCCTGGCGGCACACTGATTATGTATACAAAATTTGGTTGACTTTGGTACAAGAGCCTATATTTTCATTTTTTATCCCCCCCTCCCTCCACCCATTTTGAGCGGTTAGTTTTTGCATTTTTAGATTACTGAGGACTCACTGCTTATGTATACAAAATTTGTTTGAGTTTGGTACAAGAGCCTAGATTTTCATTTTTTGACTATACACCTCCCCCCCCATTTCGGGCGGTTAGTTTTTACATTTTTATACTTCTGGGGTCCCAATGATTATGTAAACAAAATTTGGTTGAGTCCTATATTTGAGGGCCTATATTTTTATTTTTTGGACGGTTAGTTTTTGCATTTTTAAACTTCTGGGGTCCCACTGATCATGTATACAAAATTTGGTTGAGTTTGCTCAAATGGCCTAGATTTTTAATTTTTAACCTCCGATCCACCCCCTTAATTTTGGGTCGATTGCACCACAATCTAATCAGCTCTTAATCTCAATGGACCAAAACTACGTTTGTGAAATTTGGTTTCGATATTCACACTAGTTTTTGAGCTAGCTCGTCCACAAAAATTTGGTAACGCACATACTAACAGACTAAGTAACAGACATTTTGACAAAACAATTATTATCTCGAAAAATATAATTTTTTCGATGATCACTTATTTAGGCTTTTTTGTAGAGCGAAATGCCATTGTTTTGCTAAATTTTTTGAATCAAAATAGTTTCAGCCGTTTTTGAGATATTTCGAAAAAAAACACTTTTTTCAAGCACGATTACAATAATTGACCATACCCTGTATGGTAAAGTAATAATTTATTTTTGGACGTTTCAAAAAACCAAGTCAAAAAACAAAAACAAAAATACTTGTCATGCACGATTACAAATCTTTAGCATACCCAGCATGATAAAGTAATAAGGGTCAAGTAGCTCAAATGTGATCATACTGCGGTGTAGTATTTTATGATCACTTTTAATATAATAATTATAATATATTAAAAATTATCAAAAATAATTCTCATAGAATCAAGTAACAACATTAAAATCATCATTATTAATTATTTAATGAGTAAAAATAAAATTTCTGTAATATAATAAGACCTCGAAAACCGCCTGTAAATCGGCCACCAATGTGTCACGCTCGTGTTAGAGGCAACATTTTGAAACTTAAGTGTACCAAAAGGGCCCCCTGAACCCTACCCCAGTGCTAACTACAAACATAATTCTTTATTAGAAAATTGGAAAAAGAAGTTGAAACTTTTTCAAGATTAGGTACGCTCTCCGATAAGAGAAACCATATTCTAGTAATAAATGTAAATATAATGAACTATTAAAATTTTATTTTTTGACTTAATTAATTTGGTTATTGCTTACAATAAAGTGGTTTTGGAATAATTAAATTGATTAATTTTAATATATTGAAATTGAAAAAAGCTATGTTTGTTTATAACTTTGAAAATAAATCGAAAATTTACTTTAGAGAAATTTTTATTAATTCTAATCTTATATACATTATAATTGTTTTGTAAGTTGAAATTTTTGCAATAAGGACCGGTTCCTTTGGGTGTTGTAATAGATATATGTATATGATAGCTAATTATCTCTAAAGAGTCAATGATATATAGTTTATTAATTTGTATTAAATTCTTAGAAAACCATGAGAGGTTGTCATCAATTAGATCTGAGATGGAATGGATATTTATTAATAATAAATGCCAGAAGAGTTGTGTTCACTCTCTTGGGAATCGAATCCGAGTGTCAATTCGCTACCTTCTGGCCCAGATTGCTAATTTTGGCACTCGGATTTGATTCATGAGGCGTTGAAATCAACCCTTCTGACATATGATAAAAATTATTCATTCCATCTCGGATCTAAGTGATGACAACTTTTTGTGATTTCCTTAGAAATTTAAGGTAGTTGTATCACCAAATACATTTTCATAGGATTTTTTTGAAATTTAGATAGATTATTAGTTAAATAATTTTGAATCGATTGGTGGCAAAACGAAATTTATGAACAATATACTTGCTGAGATATTAAATTCCAAAGATATAGTTTTACAGACTCTTATACATTGCACTATACGGGTTACCGGAAAGTTTACATACATATATAATTATAATTAAGAAACACTTCTTACGATTGTTATAACAAACTAAACCAACATTAAAGAATAACTAATAAATTTTTTAAGAAAATTTTAATTCATAGTTCCAACACAATTTCTGAGATAATAATAATAATAAATAATTAAAAATTTATAATAAAAAATTTACACTAAAAACAAACTGGCAACAACGCATTTATTTAACCTAAAAAAGTGGGTTAACTTTAGTACTTGTTTGACGTTTTTTCGCTGCTGACAGCTTTCAATTGCTTATTAAGAACTTTTTGTTCTATAAATCTCCCTTTATTATGTACTTTATCTGACATTTCTATGATAAAATATATACAAGCTCGGACAGTGTTGCCAGATTTGTTAAACAAGCACACGGGATTGTCTAGTAGTGGTACATAAACAGCAACAAGTTTTGGGCTTATGAATTATGAATCCTTATTGTGTGTACTATATACTCTAGCGTTTTTTGCTGCTACTATTGTCGCGATACAACTACCTTAAAGTCTAGTACTATCAGCAATTTGAACTTGAAATGTATTTTTTTTATTGAACATAACGACTTTATTTTTTAAATTTATATTTACATATTTATTATTATTACAATAATTTGGACACTTCCTTCACATGTTCATATTTACAACAATTTTAATCATTTTTAAATGTTTAATTGTGGGAATTTTTTTATAAATACTCATATCTTGGTGTAATGAATTCATTGAAACAATCAAATTTCTAAACAGTCAGAAAATCATTTATTTTTAATTTATTTTAATTTAATTTACTTATTTTTAATTGTTAAATTATTTAAAACACTATCTGTATCTTGATTTTAGGAAACCTCCTTCTTCTATTAAGTGGTTGCCATTAGACTCCAGTGAGACAAATTCTTTGAGATATTTGCATATAGATGGTTTCAGCCACCTGGAAGAACGAGTGGGCTTACTTGAGGAGAGAATTAATTTCTGGAAGTCATTAGAAAAAATAAATCAAAAGAAAAAAGATGAACTTTGAATATTGTGTATATATATTTTTATATCTTTTATATGAAACATTTTATATTAAAATTATATATTTAAACATATAAAACAAAATATGTAGGTATTAAATTTATCAATGGGACCAGCATAGACTCTCTAGGCATCTTGAGAATTTCGGTTCAGAAGAAGAAGATGGTCAAATGATATACTTTTTTCGTTATTATTTTTTCAACAATATGAAATGATGTTAAATAATTTACCCACTGTAATTTGTTAGTTTAATTGCGCATCTATTATATAATAAGTTGTGCTCTAAGCCAGGGCTGTCCAACCCGTGGTCCGCGGACCGCATGCGGCCCAGCACTGCAATGAGTGTGGCCCAACATAAAATCATAAACTTCCTTAAAACATTGAGATTTATATGTAGAGATATATTTATTCTCTTTTTCGAAATATGAATGTACATTTGTACAATACGTGAGGCTTTTTTCAAGAATAAAATTCACTTAAAACAAAATTATAAGTTCAGCTATATAAGATAAAAAAAAAATAATGAAGTTTCGAATATTTAAAAATTCTTCTTCTCATATTTTCATTTTCTAAAATATTTATTATTTCAGTAATTTATAAGCTACGACGCACTAACCGAGTCTATAGTTATATCATTCTAGTACAAGGAGAGAAGGAATTGGGGTTTTCTAGAACAATCACAATTAATTTATAATTTCTCTTCTGAACTAAAACTTGTCAGGACTTGTCTTTTAAATCTTTTCACTTTCTTACATGTCACTAGATAATGAATAGTAAGGGATTATTATATTAGTGACCCTTTTAAAAAAATAAATTATCATTCCTCATTTCTTTCTTTAATCCCATTCGATTTAAACCAGGGCTGTCCAACCTGTGGCCCAATATAAAGTCATACAATTCCTTAAAACATTAAGATTTATATGTAAATACTGGAAAACACACAACAATTTGGCCTGATAATTTTTTTTTCTAAAATAAGAAATCCGTAAATGAAGTTTTCGAAAAATAAAAAGTGCTAATTTTAAATTTTAAATCTGGAACTATATTTCAAGATTTCCGAGTAAATAATCATCATTTTGGTCTATTTTCGACTCCATTTTCATTCGAAATAAATTTTCTACTTGCAAACTTTCTGATTGAATGTTCTAGAATAACAATTATATACCGATATGAAAGAAAAATTGAATATTGTCTCTTCATTAGAATTTTATATTAATTATCTAGCCAGGAAAAAATATAAACAAATACTAATACATAATATCACTTTTTGTAAGTATGTAGGTATGTATTTACATATACGAGAAGCTATTTTCAAGTATAAAATTTACGAAAAGTAAAATTTGAAACTAAAGTTCTTATTTCTACATTGTTAACTATCTTTTTTGAATAACAAATATCAATAGAATTATAATATTTTTTCCGCGGCCCGAGACAATTTTTTTCTTCAAATGTGGTCCTTGTAAGTCAAAAGGTTGGACACCCCTGCTCTAAGCTATTTACAATATTGAGCTGTGAAACGTAAAATTTAACTTGTTTGGTATTACCAATTTAGCTATTGGATCACTGATGATTAAATAAATTGGTGTCTACGATTTCCGTTCCTGACTTATCAGTGGTTTCAGATATTAAACACCTATGCAGACAGAAATAAACTGCAACGGATCGTTGCTAAACTTTATACAAAATCAATTGAAATCTCAATATTTTTATTCCATTATTATTAATCATATATCACTGCCTATTTGCTGACTATGTAGAGTAAAGTACTTTAGAATATAATTTTACTAAAAACTTTATTTAACCTTTTTTGTGGTGCCCAAGATCCTTAATTAGCATATTAAATTTCATCAAAATTGGTTAAGTCATTTTCAAGATATTTAGAAAAAAGTAAAAATGTATTGAAATAAAGTACTAATGTTTACGGGCCGTATGTAGCCAGAAAATAATCAGCGCTTCATTTTCTTAAAATAATGGTAGGTTTTCAATTTCATTTCAATCGGTTTAACGATGTGGAAAAAATCGTGCCTTGCATTGGATAAAGTAAAAATAATACCATGTTTCACAAATTTCTAAACACGAATAACCAAACAAAAAAAAAAAAAAAAAATAGACTTAGTTAAAGATAATTACGTGCTGAGAGAAATATTTGTCACCATATAGTTCATATTTTTGATATATAAGACTTTTTTGCACCATATAACTTTGACCCTATTCTTTAAAATCAAACTACTCATTTTTCCTTTTCAAATTAGTCCACTGGAAGATAAAAGTAAAGAGATACTTCTAGTGGACCAATTTCAACGAAAACATTGATATATTTCTTCTAGATGTCGCTAACTTAAACTTAAAATATCCACAGGAACTATTTAACGGATTATAGTGGTGTTTCACAAAGTGGAAATAAATTAAAATTAAAAAATCTTTTAAATTATTTTGGAGATTTTTTTTATTTATCTCTATACATATTTTGCACTATAATCCGTTAAATAGTTCCTGTGTTTAATATGATTCACTACAAACCAACACCGCTTTCCCTAAACTTTACTTAAAATATCCGATTACATTGTTATTCAACTAAACCATTGCTAAGATATAGGCAGTTCAACTAGAAGTGACAAAGTGAAAGTAGCTTTTACAGTCTTGCAGAAAGAAGATCTTAAATTATGAAGACTTCGGGGAAGAATGTAATAAACTCACATTTAGATATCTAATACCATATAAAGATATAGATTTAAGTGAAAGTAAAAATTAGAGAAATAAGAGACAATTTTTCAAGTCTCGGCATGCTTTCTACAAATTTTAGTGATTTGGGAATATGTCAATGAACAGTTTGATTGAATCTTAGCAGATAGATGCAGTTTATTATTACGAACTTATGTGTCGAATTTCAGCTCATTAGTTACAACGATTTCTCCCTATTTGAAAATTATATTTTTTCTGATTTTCCTCTTATTTATCATGAAGTTATGAAGCTAGAAAGCCAAAAATTTAGTCACTTCTTATAGAAATACAAACATTTTGGCTATTTTTGATTTTTAGTCGATTCTTCCAGAACTTCAACAAAGGTAACGGTTACGATAACAACGCAGTTGCTAAGGATACTTAAAAAAATTTATTTCATATTTCATTATTTTACAAAAAGAAATCTATCCATCTTATTAAAGCAAGGTTAAAATGAGCTATTTTAAGCTAACTAAATAAATAAATTTAAAAAATTACCTACTTGCTTACTGTAAAATAAATACTATAAAATGTTATTTTACTATAAACTTTATCCGAACCAACACATTCTGTGAAAAAACAGGCCATGTACGAAAAAGTAGTGAAATCTACTGTGCAGCCAATGAGATTCTTTTTATTTTTTTGCATTTTTGACAATGTTCCGCCACGAACTTTGTTACCAAACCTCAGATTTTGATTCAGCACACCAAAAAAAATATAGGATCAAGAAATTAAAACTACCCCAAAACTTCCCACGAGGGGCTCTTTAGAGAACAATTTAACTGGTCTAAAAAGGTATGCATCAAGCAGAGGACAACCTCTTTTTTCTCTTAGTCAACCTCTTTGTTTCTCTTTGTACTTTAAGAAATTAAAAAAGAACATAATTCTTGATTAAACATATGATATATATTTAATTTGCTATAGTTTGCTATAAGAAACGGTTTGTCGTTGCCGTTACTCATCCCATTAGCCCTGCTGTCCTATAATGATTATTATTTTATTTTAATTTTTTAGAAATTTGCTATTTTTTAATATTAATAGCATTAATAAAATTATTTTAAATGAGCACAATAGTAAAAATGCAATCAATGATTTAGCGCCAAGATTTTTTGTTTGATTTTAAACATATTATTATTTTAAATTTGTCCATTTTAACATTTTAATTTTTTTTTATAAATCTATAAAAATACATTGAAAAATTAGCAAAATATATATTAATATATTTTTTAAGAAGGAATAAATAAATTCTCACAAGCGATTTATTAAAACTTTTCACTATAATTATAATTATAATTCATTTTTTCACCTTCAAAATTACTAATTCATGAGAAGAAAAAATAAACACTCTTTATACAAGTTCTATATTTTTTAATTCCTTAGACTTTTTTTAAATGATTTATTTCATATAGAAATTAATTAAAAATATCCTCGTTAAAATAAAATAAATTATTTTTTCATTGATACTTAAAGATGGTAATTTTTCATTTCTAAAATAAAATTTTATACATACGGACAACCTACTTATATTCAGAGAAAAAAATGAAAAGTTTTTCAAGACTCGGTACGCTCTTTGTTAAGGCCTTCCTAGCAATAAAAAACAATCTAATAAAATATTTTTACTTTATTTTTTTTCTAATTTAATAAATTTGAGATCAATTAAATTTCTTAATTCAATGAATTATTTTTAATTAAATATTACTTAGTGGGTTTTAAAATAAATAATTTGGTTATTCATTTATTTTGAAATTTAAATAATACTTATATTGTATTATTCTATCCTGAAAATCTGTCAGAGCTCTTAAACTATGAACATAAGATACAATCTTGAAATTTACAAGATATATGTACCTATTAATTTTCTCAGAAATCAAAATATTAATTAAAATTTTGAGTAGAATTCAAATTTAAAAACATTTTTTTATTATGGGGTGCGAGTTATTTCGTTAGGGCTAAGTTTTGTAAAATTTAAACTGACGGTGTGAGTGGGCCTCAAAGTGGTCTTATTTGGTTATTTTGTACTTGTAGGCCTTCAGAAATTAATTCATTTACTCAAGTATATTGCAAGTTGTAAGTTACTAACCATCAGTAAATTTCATATTAAAACTTTTTAATTTAATAGTAGAATAATTATTAAATACATTATCGGATTGATCGGGGGAGGGACTGGATCCCCCATTTCCTAACCCATTAACGAATAAGGAAAAAAATCTGCCCCAATGATGTTTTGCAGTAATTAGGACCTTAAATACTCAAACTTGGAGAAATATTCCGACTTTAATTTTTTTAAAAACTTAGTGTTGGATTTTTCGAATATTGGCTAAGTGTTGACTTTTTTATCACAATATTATCAAAAAACAAGTTGTATTTAAAATAATATTAAAATAAATGAATGAAAAATTTACAAAATTTATTATTACATGAAATTCATCAAAACCTCGGTGTGAAAACAAATATCATATTTTAGCATCTTATATAGTAGGTATATGCATTTTTTCACATCACCTTGCCATTATAGTCCAAGCAAATTATGATTTTAACAGGAAATAATAATAAATTAAAGCTCTTTAAATTACGCGTAAAATGACAAACTTTCATCTATTTAAGCTCAGTAGAACCGGTACTAGCGCCTGTCAAAAAACAGCTCCCGGAATCACTTATGAATATATGCCTAAAACTCGTACTTTTTTTGATTTTTTCCCATTTTGACCATGAACGTTGAGCACGTTTTCGACAAAGACGACTCTATATATTTTTAAATCTAGATTAAATTTGCTACAATTTAAATAAAGTTTCATCTTAATTGGATAATTGTAACATGAGGTTAAAGTTTTGAAATAATGCAATTTTTTGCAAAAAATCGCAGTTTTTCCTTTATATAATTTTTATAAAAAAAATAAATAAAACCGACTTCAAAAAACTTTTAGCTATTTTTATACTCTTTTAGTGGATTTTATTTCATTTTTAAGTTATTATTATTTTATTTGTTGCATTTAAGTTTTTTGAAGTCGGTTTTTATTTTTTTTTTTTTTTTATAAAAATTATTTTTATTTTTCTCTTTTTAGTGATGTTATTAATATTTCGTCGTTGATCAAATCATCAGAACTTGCACAAATTAATATAGCACCATCCCTAAGATACCCCTTTCCAATAAAAAAAGAATCATCGAAATCGGTTCATAAACAAAGAAGTTAGGCCTGAACAAACCTAACAAAAAAGGTCTAATACCAATGAAAAAAACGAGACCATTCGGAAGCTAGACTGAACCCAATGCAAAAAATCATCAAAATTGGTTCACAATTGCCGGAGATATGAGGTAACATAGACAAAAAAAAATCAGTCGAATAGGAAACCTCCTCCTTTTTTGAAATCGGTTAAAAATGAAAATCCACTCATCCTAGAAACTTGATTCCTGTCATGGAAAATGCTGGATATCTATAAATATAAGAATTTTAACAAAAAAGTGTTCCAAGTAGGTAAACTTTCAAGTTAATTTCAATCAGAATTTCTTAGACAATGATATAGGAATCAAGTTTCTAGAATAATTGGTTTTCATTTTATGAAAGAAAAACTGCGATTTTTTGCAAAAAATTGCATTTTTTAAAACTTCAACCTCATGTTACCAATATCCAATTAGAATGAAATTTCATTTACATTGTAGCAAATTTAATCTTGTTTAAAAATGTATAGAGTCGTCTTTGTCGAAAACGTGCTCCTTCGTGCTCAAAATGGGGAAAAATTGAAAAAAGTATGAGTTTTAGGGATATTCAAAAGTGATCCCGGGGGCTGTTTTTTGACAGGGGCTAGTACCGGTTCTACTCAACCTAAATAGATGAAATTTTTATCACTTTAGATGTAATTTAAATAGCTTTAATTTATTTAAAAAATATCTTTTTGATTTGATAAGCAGTTTTAGAGTTATTCAAGAAAAACTGAAAAAACTCCGAAAATTTATAATGTGAGGGGCGTAGAAAAATTTCACAGATTTGGGGGGAAAACTTCGAGTAATAATATTGGAGTACCAATAAAGGTATTCCAGCAATAAAATCTTTACCGGGAATTATTTTCTGTTTATGATATTTTTTCACGTAATTTGCTTGGACTATTATAGATACTAGCAAAAATATAAAATATTTTAATTTTCTTGACATTGATATAGGTTTCCATAATGAAACCCTTAAAGATGTTTTATTGGGCCAGGAATGAATTATTATAGGTTGTGTTAACAAAATACCAAAAACTTAATGAAAATGGCTTAAATTCATAATTTTTCTGCGAGAGCCTAGTATTAAATTCACTCAAAAATTTTCAAGGTTTTGATTTTTCATATTGTGTTGAAAAATGTTTAGAACGGGGAGAAAATAATTTTCAACCACAGAAAAAGTCTGTGTGTCTGGATGTTTATTTGGTTGTGTATCTGGGTTCAGATACCCAAGATAACTTAAGAACGAAACGTCGTAGAAAAGTTCATTCTTGTGCTTAAATGTTTGAATTTTCAATGCGAAGAGCTACTTAGATTTTATGACTTTCTAACTTTATATCTCCCCGTTAAAAAATGGAAAAATTATTCGAAAAATGACATTTTTTAGATTTTAATCAGTTTCTATAGTAAAATAAGCCGACACCTGTGTTTCGTATTATTAAACGAAAGTTTGCTTTTTCCTCCAATTTCTAAATCAAAATGTTTTCGAAATATTTGTTCGCTGATAGATTCTTTAGATTTTCATTTAGATATGGCATCTTTTAAGAAATTATTCGCCAGTAGAGATGCTTGTTAAATAATATACTAGTTTTTATTATTAGTAGTAATTTATAATAACAAAAACAAAAATACTTGACTTTTACAATCTAGAAAGAAAATTCGTTTTGAAATGAAAATTTAACTTTGCAAGTTCGACTTTCCGAACACTGAAATTTACATTTACCTGGCAACAGCAAAAATAAAAACTGTGCAATCTCCAACATTGGTCATTGACAATATCATTTTATTTTGTTAAGTGTTTTTAAAATAAAATTTGAAAAAAGTTGCCAAAAAAATAATAATTCCTATATACTAAGTAGGTAGGTATGTCAATAAAATTTTTTTAAAAATTTTTCAATTTCCTTTTAATAGCTGTTTTTCAATTTTAAAACCCCATAATATTTAATTACAAAAATTTCTATATATTAAAATTAGAAAATTAAATTAAATTCATATGTGGAGGGAAGAGAGGATGAAGGATACCAATCGATTTGATTGGGGAATAATGGAATTTAAATAATTATCGGAAAAGAGGTTTTTTTATCTAATTAGATTTTTCCTCTTATTAAAAACAAGGACTAAAGATAAATAAGGACACTCGATGGTGGAGAAGCAATCTCCGGAATCGAAGCTAAAATACATGGTATACATTAATTAATGTAAAATAATTGGTTTAATAAAATTTATAAAAAAAAAAAAAAAAAAAATTAAATTCATCACCTGTTAATTAATTATTAGTATTTTCCATTGAAGATTGGTTGGTAGAACTCAATTCTGAATTGATTCAAAGGCAGCCCAAGGATAATAAAAACCACAAATAAAATAATAAAATAATTTATTGAAACATCATTTTCACCCTTTTAAAAAACCCGACGATTCAGAGGATAGTCCCTCCTTATTCAGTATTTAAAAGAGTCAACGAAGGAACCTAAGGGTATATGATTTTTAATTGCAATTAAGTTCAAAACTTTGTGCATAGCGATGCCTTGATGATGGCCAGAGTGGGTCAAAATGTGGGAAAAATTAAATTAAATTATTGTTTTTTTTAATTCTGGCTGAAAATAAAAATTGACATTTTTTACCTTAATTAAAAATTAAAAATAATATTAGCATATCACTTTTAACTAAAACAAAAGATTACCAAGCAACCCTCGGTCCTCTCAGGTATTTATTTATGAGATAGGTATTATATTTTTTATTAATTAAAAAAATAAAATAAAATATGTTTGTTTAATTTTATTTAATTTTATTTATTTTTATTTTTTTGTAAGACTTCGGAAACAATTCTCAATTAGTCACATCTTTAAATGCAAGCTTGAGTTGTTTGCCATAAAAGAATATAGTCTTTTTGATTTTAAAGTCGATTCCACGTTTTCAGTAGAGGTTCCCATTAATAGTCAAAACATCAAAAATGGAATGCAATAAGGTTATTCCTCTAGTATTAGATAAGAATCTATTGCTATTTTTGATTTTAAGTCGATTCCTGCATGTCTTCAGTAATGGTTACCAATAATAACCGAAATGTCAAAAATCTAATGTAGAATGGTTATTCCTCGACTGTTAAATGAGAATCGATCATTATTTTTTAATTAAAGTCAACATGAACTGCAAATTGAAAGTGGTATCTGATTAATAATAAAGGAATAAACATATTAATATTTCAAATGAATCTGGATACAGTTTAGCAACGATCCGTTGCCTTTTATTTAAGACATGAAATAGAAAAAATTTAATTTAAAATTTATATAACTCTTGATAATTTAGGGAAATTTTATTTTAATTTTTTAATTCATATTGTTCATAATAATTCCGAATTATAAAAAAAATTTTGTGACAGATCAAATTCATCATTCTTTTTCTTTAATAAATTTTATATTATATATTAATAATTTATTTAAGTAAATTATATAACTTCAATTTCAAATGAAAAACATTATAAATATACCTATGCATTTTAATAGAATATTTTAATTCTCTTTAAAAATAATATTAAATATAAATTAAAAATTACAAAGAAAAGTATTTTTGTTTTTTCTATTAATTTAAATACATGGATAAATAATTTTTATACAAATTACTATTTTAAATATAGTAATAAAAAATTTACAAGAAAATTTATTAAAAAATTTTTATCTAAAACAATGCATTCTCTCGAATTTTGAAAATTGTCCATGTTTAGTAGAAGGTTCGAAAAAAATTGTCCAATTTTTGAAATTTTTAAAATAGTCTGTTAAAAAAAATTATGATTTTATCAGAAAAAGTCACTCCAAATTTCACAAATTTTGAGGATAAAAATAAAATATAATTGGTAGGTGGGATTTGGACACATACTTAGACGTAATTAAAATTGATGAATGGGAGGGGGGGGGGGGAGGGGCTCAAAAACGATTAATTCTACACAATAAAAAGAGCAAAGAAGTGTGAATGGAATTATCCTGTGAAATATTTGGAAATTTATATTATAAAACAAAAAATTTTAGAAATTAATTTTTCCGTGTAATAAAATTTAGCAGCTCAACATTTATTTAATATAAATCGCTTATGAACTTGCATAAGCTCCTAAGTGGGATTTTTCAAAAAAACGAGCTTTTTTCTTATTTGGAATAGAAGGATGCACTAGAGACTAATTAAATAACAGAGGTCAAACATTATTTGGCCCTAGCCCTAAAAAATATTTTTATTAAATTAACCTAAAAACCTCATTTTCAACAATTATCCAATTTAAAAACTTAAAAAATAATAATACTTTAAAGATTACGATCACCAAACTTTTTAGTACTTATACTATTTATTTAATCAAATAAAAAAACCTAAAGTGTGGTTACATAGGCTGCAGCCTAGGTAGCCTATGCTTAAATCAGAGTCGGATTTTTCTCAAAGCCTTTTCCCGTGCAAAAATTTAATTATACAAATGTAAATAAAAATTACAAAAAAAAACTTATTGTAAAATTAAAATAAAAAACAAACTATATTATGTAAAAAAAATCTACTGGGATCCATTTAAAATGACCCTTTTCTTTTTTCATTGTATTAAATTTAAGATACTATACTTCTTTTGGATTGTTAGAAGTAACTTTGTAATAAATTGTTTATATATTTTTTTTCTGGCAAATAAAACATCCTCTTAAAACTAAAAAAATGCTTAAATCCGGCCCTGATTATTTGATGGAAATGGTAAGCGTTCAATATTTGAATTATACAAATTATGAAGTTTTTTATAAACCTTTAAAAAGCACTTGAAATAGTGAAGTTAAAGAGTGATCTAGTGATCGGTGGTGGTATTATTTATTAATTGAATTTAATAATACTATCTGGTAAGAAAATTCATAAAGACATGCTTTAAATAAATAAATATCTACTACTGAATTGAGTTCATTTCAATTTTTTTTTGTACATCGTATTTAAAAATAACATCTAGGGAAAGGGGTGTAGGTTTATAGGGATATATATTTAAAAAATTACAAAGGGTTGGAATTAGTGGTGTTTAAGAAAATAAAAATTGAAATAAATTTTGAGTTTACTCTATACTCAAAATTTATTTTAATTTTTTTTTGTGAAACTCCACTAATTCAAACACTTGTAATTTTTAAGTATTTAAAAATGTTTGAAACGTGGAGAAAAATTATTTTTTTCTGTCTATCTTATTCACGAAATCCGAAGGGTGAACCTCGACCTAATATGCTGTACACCTACTTCTACTTCCAAATATTTCCAAAAACTTCCAAATATTCCCAAGTACTTCCAAATATTTCCAACCACTTTCAAATATTTCCAAGTACTTCAAAATATTTCAAAGTACTTCAAATATTTCCAAGTACTTTCAAATATTTCCAAGTACTTCCAAAATAATTCCAAAGAGGTGTACACCTACTTCCAATCGTGGATAAGCTCTCGACGAAAACTAAGAACGGAAAGTCTTAGAAAGTTTGTTCTTGTGTCAAAATGTTTGTATTTTTACTACGGGGATGTTATTAAATTTTAGGTTCTCTACCTAGAGAACTTTTTATTGAAAAAAGTAGAAAACATTATTTTTCTCATTGATATTTTTGAATTTTAATTTTATGCTCATCGAATCTTGAAAAGGTTTTCCCATTTTAGTCCAGGCAAATTACGATTTTATCAGGAAATAATTCACGGCAAAAATTTTATTTCTGGAATACCATTATTGGTACTCCAATATTACTACCCTAAGTTTTCCCCGAAATCTGTTTGTGAAAATTTTTCTACGCGCCTCAAAATGGGAAAATTTCGAGTTTTTTCAGTTTTTCTTGAATAACTCTAAAACTGCTTATCAAATAAAAAAGATACTTATTGAATAAATTAAAGCTCTTTAAATTACGCGTAAAATGATAACAATTACATTTAATTAGGTTTAGTAGTACCGGTACTAACGCCTGTCAAAAAACAGCCCCCGGGATCACTTTTGAATATCCCTAAAACTCGTACTTTTTAGATTTTTCCCCATTTTGACCATGAAGGAGCACGTTTTCGACAAAGACGACTCTATACATTTTTAAACTAAGATTAAATTTTACTACAATTTAAACAAAGTTTAATCTTAATTGGATAGTGGTAAACAGTGTCGAAATGAGGTTGAAAAATGGAATTTTTTGCAAAAAATGGCAGTTTTTTCCTTCATAAAATGAAAACCACTCATCCTAGAAACCTGATTATTATCTCATTGTCTAGTAAATTTTGTTTACTTGAACGTTTAAATAAGAATCAGGTTTCTAGGATAAGTGGTTTTCATTTTATGAAGGAAAAACCGCAATTTTTTTCAAAAATTGCATTTTTCAACCTCATTGGGACACGGGTTCCAATTAAGATTGAAACTTTGTTTAAATTGTAGGAAATTTAATCTAGTTTAAAAATGTATAGGATAGATTTTGTCGAAAACGTGCTCCTTCATGATTAAAATGGGGAAAAATCGAAAAAAGTAAGAGTTTTAGGGATATTCCAAAGTGATTCCGGGGCTGTTATTCGAGAGGCGTTATTACAGGTTCTACTTAACCTAATTAAAAGAAATTGTTATCATTCTACGCGTAATTTAAAGAGATTTAACTTATCTAAAAATATCTTTTTTATTTGATTAGCAGTTTTAGAGTTATTTAAGAAAAACTGAAGAAACTCCGAAATTTTCTCATTTTGAAGCGCGTAGAAAATTTCTCATCACAGATTTGGGAGAAAACTTAGGGTAGGGATATTGGAGTACCAATAAAGGTATTCCAGCAATAAAATCTTTACCGGGAATTATTTCCTGTTGATGCCATTTTTTCACGTAATTTGCCTGGACTATTTAGCTCTAAGTGATTTTGATTTTATTAGATTTCTAACTAAAAAAATTGGTTTTATTTGAAAGAAATAAAATACGCCTTGTGATTTATAATTTAATAACAATATTAATTAGACCAGGACTGCGGTCCGATTCGGCACGACAAAAAATCTCAAATTTACAAACTTTATGAGATTGCGAAATACAATAGTTTTAATTTGCTATTATTTTATGAGTAATGAATTTTTGAATTTAATTTAATTATTTAGCAATGAGCTATTCATAAAATGATTCTTAAATAATTTCAAGTATTGTGTACTCAAAGAAAAGAATCTAGATATAAAATATTTGATGAGCACTTTGAGAACTCGCTGAGAATTCCTTTGAACTAAATATCGACTGATTAATGTCTCAAAAACAATTACAAACATCTCACTAATTTTAATTTTCTGACTTGTCTTTTACTTTTATAACAAAAAATTCATTAAGTAATAAAGCTTAAATTACTTAAATATGTTAACTATAAATTCTATTAAAAGAAAAAAACATTTTTTTTAAGACAAAATCTAGGATCTTAGTAGAAATATTTTTATATTACGATATCAGAGGAGATTCATACCCTCAGGAGTTGAACCTGAGAACTAAAATGCTTTTTTCGATTATATATGGTATATTGCTGGTCACAGAGAGGTTTTTGTCTCGAGGGTTGAGATGACTGTCCGGAAAGCATGTTAGTTCTCACGTTCAATTCCTGAGAGGATGAATCTCCTCTGATATCGTAATATAAAAATATTTCTACTAAGATCCTAGATTTGTCCTAAAAGTAAAATTATTTTTTCTTCTAATAAAATATATAGTTAACATATTTAAGTAATTTAAGCTTTATTACTTTATGAATGTTTTTATTATAAAAGTAAAAGTCAAGTTAGCAAATTAAAAATATTTCTACTAAAATCCTAGATTTCGTCCTAAAAGTAAAATTCTTTTTTCTCTTGATATACATTGGTTTTTAATCCGAGCTGATTTTTTTGAAAAACATTCCAAGTATTTTCAAAAAAAAGATGCTCAAATTATTAATTAAATTTTATATTCTATGTTTATTGATAATCACCTCTATCATAGGCGTTAGTGTATTTTAATATGCCCCAAAACAACTCGTATTCTCTCAATGTGGCCCAGGGAAACTAAAAAAGGTTGGACATCTCTGATGTAGACTATAGACTATTTCTTTATATTAATGAAATAATTAGTAATTTGACAACTTAAAAAAATAAATGGATCTGACTCAAACACCGCATTTAAATTCAGCCATTTTGAATTCATATTTTAAAATCTATTGTATTGCTTAATAAACTGATGTGGCCATCCACATGACTTTGCCATATGTCTTGCCCCTCTCATATTTTTAATAAAATCATATATAATCATTTAGGGGTACTCAACAAAATTTTGTATATATAATCAATGGGATCACAGAAAACTAAAAATGCAAAAACTAGCCAATGGCCTAGATTTTCAATTTTTGACTTTGACATCCTCCAATTTTCGCCCCAGAAAAAAATATTTCGTCATATAAGTTCATTTTTCATGTATATTTCATTTTTCTTGTTTTTTTTAGTATGAAAATTTTAATATTTAACCCCCCCCCTTAATTTTGGGTTCGATTTCAACCAAAATCTAATCAGCTCTTAATCTTAATGCAACAAAACTACATATGAAATTTCGTTTTGATATTCACACAAGTTTTTGAGCTAGTGCGTCCACAAAAATTTGTTAACGCACAGACTAACATACTATCAAACATTTTGATAAACATTTATTATTTCGAAAAATATAATTTTTTCGATTTTCACTTATTAGGCTTTTTTGTAGACCGAAATGTCTTGGTTTTGCTCAATTTTTTTAATCAAAATAGTTACTGTCGTTTTGGAGATATTTCGAAAAAACGAAGCGAAAAAACCACTTTTCTCATACACGATCAAAATACTTGACCATATCTTCTTGCATGGTAAAGTAAAAATTGAAAAAATACTTTAAATTCCTGTTTTTATGAAAGGAAAATTGAGTGAAGTGTGACTTTTTATCCGACTCATATTTTAATAAAAAATAAAAAAGTATAATAAATATTTCAATTATCTCATGGGTGAATGATGGCACCTCGAAATTCTTTTGGTCCACATTTTTTTATTTTATTTATTTTATTTATTCCTGGCCTTTCAGCCATCAGATACAGAGTTTTGCAATTAATATTGAATTGATAACATAAACTATAACAAGAAAAAGTTAAATACAAATACAATAAAATGCAAAATACTAGAAAATACAAATACAAATACAAAAAATACCGCTAAAAAAATTCATCTATAGGAATAAAAATTTTACACATATATACAAACACGCACTTTTCTCTTTACAAATTAATATTTTGGAAAATTTTATGAAATCTGAAATTGACTTTATTGTCTCTTTCTGGTCAATATTAAGCAAGAGACTGCTAACCCTCTAATTTCTATCCCTATTGTATTTCGTATTCACCATGATCCCAAATCCAGAAGGACTTAGGCTTACATCGACGTCACATTTGGTTCATCGTTCTTTTTAACCGACTGCAAAAAAGGAGGAGGTTCTCTATTCGCCTGATTTTTTTTTTTTTTTTTTTTATTTTACTTTATTTGTGTCTACTAGTATGTTACCTCATATCTCTTCCAATTGTGAACCGATTTTGAAAAAAAAATTTGAATTTGGCTCAGTCTATCTTCAGATTGGTCCCGTTTTTTTCATTGGTATTAGACCTTTTTTGTTAGGTTTGTTCAGCCCTAACTTCTTTGTTTATGAACCGATTTCGATGATTCTTTTTTATTGGAAAGGGGGTATCTTAGGCATAGTGCCAAATTAATTTGGTCAAGTTCTGATGATAAGATCAACGACGAAATAACGTAAATCTTCAATTCTTATGAGCAAATAATCGAAATTATGATAAATAAAATCTTTTATAAAAAATTCTTATAACCACTATTAATAACATCACTAAAAAGAGAAAAATAAAAATAATTTTTATAAAAAAATATAAAACCGACTTCAAAAAACTTAAATACAACTAAAATAATAATAACTTAAAAATAAAATAAAATCCACTAAAAGGTATAAAATAATTTTCTTATTTAGTTACAACTAAACGACGAAATATTAACATGAAATTACTTTTTGAAGTTGGTGCCAAACATAAACATTTTATGAATCGCACTTGACGGATCTTACTTAGTACGTTTGGCGGGTACGCTTGCTTATAGGTATAGTTTGTTTGGCACCGACTTCAAAAAATAATTTCATGTTAATATTTCGTCGTTTAGTTGTACCTAAATAAGATAATTTTTTTATAACTTTTAGTGGATTTTATTTTATTTTTAAGCTATTATTATTTTAGTTGTTGCATTTAAGTTTTTGGAAGTCGGTTTTATTTTTTATAAAAATTATTATTATTCAGGGTTCAATTTGAAAGGTAAAACGGAAGAGTATTAGTGTATCTAAAATGTCTGTCCGCCTGTCAGAGCATTGTAGCTCGTCAACTAAATGAGATACATATTTGTAATCTACGTATTCATTTTGCATGAAATCAAAAATTGTACTAAAATTTTAATCGAATGATTACTTTGGGTAGGGTCGATTTTTTGTAGGGTCTAAAATAAAAAAATATTTTTTTTTTCATTCAGTCTGAGGTATCTTTTAAATTTTTTTTAAGTACATTTAGACTTATTTTTTTTAAATCTTTGCTTTAAAATAAGGATATATCAAATATTCAAAGTGCCAATTTTTAGAGCAATTTTTTGTACTAGCCCATTTCTATGAAATACTTATATTAAAATTCTGAAAAATTCTTAAAATTACTTCATTTACTCCTTATAAAACAAATTTTATATCTCAAATACATATATTGAAGATTAAATCATTTTCGGCTGCCTACAACCCTCTAGGCGTGCTGAAGTTTCCAATTCTCGGAGTAATTAATCTATTTGTAAATAAAATATTATGTTCGGAACCCTAGGTATGCGAGCCCAACTTGCACTTGGCCGGATTATTTATTATTATATTTCAATTAGCTCAATCTATTCATTTATAATATTAATTTTATATTTAAAACTCTAAGAAATTTATTTTCTATCTAAACGTTTCGCATGAAATGAAATTATTTATACTACTTTTCAATATAAATATAAACTATATGTATATTATAAAACATTTTTTATTTTAAATAATTTTTAGATGTTTTTTTTTTTTTTTAAATTCAGGTCCACTGAAATACCGAGTCAATAGCTATATAATCTACATAAAGCTAATTTCTTTTACTGACATAACATGGGCCCCAAGATTCCACTGTTTCTATAAACAATTTTACCCCCCCCCCAAAAAAAATAAAATAAAAAACTGTTGATAACACATATATTACAAATGTGAACTTCAAGGGAATCACTTGCTCCTCAAGTCTATAGGGGTTTATTAAATAAATTAATTAAAATTTTGAAAGCTTCACATTTTTTAACTCACTTTTTACTTTACCATACAGGGTATGGTCAAGTATTGTAATCGTGCATGAAAAAAGTGGTTTTTTTCCTTATTTTTTTTGGAAATATCTCAAAAACGGTTGAAAATATTTTCATTAAAATAAATTGAGCGAAATTATGGGATTTGGCTCTACAAAAAAGCTCTAATAAGTGAACTTCGAAAAAATTATATTTTTCGAGATAATATATGTTTTGTCAAAATGTCTGGTTGTCTGTTAGTTAGTTAGTTAGTTAGTCTGTGCGTTACCAAATTTTTGTGGACGAGCTAGCTCAAAAAACTAGTGTGAATATTGAAACCAAATTTCACACGTAGTTTTGGTGCATTGAGATTAAGAGTGATTAGATTTTGGTGTATATCGACCCAAAATTAAAGGGGTTGAAAGGGGGTTAAAAATTAAAAATCTAGGCCATTTGAGCAAACTCAACCAAATTTTGTATACATAATCAGTGGACCGCCAGAAGTTTAAAAATGCAAAAACTAACAGCCCAAAAAAGGGGGGCGGGGGAGGTGTATGGTCAAAAAATGAAAATCTTGGCCATTTACCAAACTCAACTAAATTTTGTATACATAATCAGTGGGACCCCAGAAGTATAAAAATGCAAAAACTAACCCCCTACATGATTATAAATAATTTTAGGGGCCAGGTTGTATGGTAACGTCAAGTGGATGGCCACATCAGAACATGTCAGCTTATTTATTTTAATTTTTTGCATTTTGTTTTCAAAATTTACTTTATTTCTTTTATCGATTTTCATTTTTGCTGTATAATTTTTGAAAAGATCTTTTCATATTATCGAGAGTTCCTCAAAATTTCCACAACCCTGAACTTCTAATTTATTAAATTTATGCTTTTTCAATGTAATCACGAAGACGAAATTTGTTGAATTTTTTTCTAACATAGCCATTTCTAGACAGAATTAACGAGCTAATAATATCAAACAAATTCACTTTTGAATCAAAGTAAAAATACGAAGCTCAGATAAACTTTGAACTTCAATATTTCATACCTTATTACCCTTATTAGAAATATAGAATAATTAAATGGGGACCTTGTTTAGTGTCGCCTAGTGAATCATGGGGACATCCAAAATATAGGTATATAAGCTTAAATTAATGATTTTAAATAAACTGGATTTTTAATATAATTTATTTTTTTATGTTTAGCTCCTTCGTATTAATAATAGAATGGATTTTTAATGTTTTTTGTTGTTAAAAAATAAGCTGATGTGTTCTGATGTGGCCATCCACTTGACTTTTACCATACAACCTGGCCCCTCACTTATATTTAATATTTAATAAAATTATTTATAATCATGTAGGGGATGTGGGTTAATTTTTGCATTTTTAGACTTCTGGGGTCTCTCTGATTATGTATACAAAATTTGGTTGAGTTTGGTAAATGGCCAAGATTTTCATTTTTTGACCCCCCCCCCCCTTTTTGGCTGTTATTTTTTGCATTTTTAGACTTCTAGCGTCTCACTGATTATGTATACAAAATTTGGTTGAGTTTGCTCAAATGGCCTAGATTTTAAACCCACCCCCATTAATTTTGGGTCGAAATGCACGAAAATCTAATCAGCTCTTAATGTCAATGGACCAAAACTACGTGTGAAATTTGGTTTCGATATTCACACTAGTTTTTGAGCTAGCTCGTCTACAAAAATTTGGCAACGCACAGACTAACAGACATTTTGATAAATCAGTTATTATTTCGAAAAATATAATTTTTTCAATGTTCACTTATTAGAGCTTTTTTGCTTGCCTATGGTTTCGCTCAATTTTTTTAATCAAAATACTTTCACCCGTTTTTGAGATATTTTGGAAAAAAAAAGAAGGAAAAAAAACACTTTTTTCATCCACGATTACAATACTTGACCATACACTGTATGGTAAAGTAAAAAGCAAATAAGTACTAGCCTAGCTTGCACTTATAGTGTTCTGTAAAGAGTAAACAGTGCTCGGATAAGATTTAACGTCCAATCGAGCTTCAGAATTAAAATTATGAGAAGAAAAAAAAATTAAAAAGATTTAAGCCCAATTTTAAGTTACTACATTTAATCATCTATGTAGAACAGTGGTTCCAAACCTAGAAGCGATCGCCCTCAAGTGGGCGATTTGGGTTATTAGGGGTGTCAATAAATAAATGTGGGCCGATGAGAAATCACAGGGGGAAAAATTAAAATAGTGCAGTTCAGGTAAAGAGACTCCTGGACTCCCAGAAGACAAAATCCTAATTTTTACCAATCATCTTGTTCAGTTAAAAACTGACATGGAATCAAGATTTGAAGATTTGACCAAGTTACAAAATCCGGATTGGATTGGATTCTATTCTCGTTTGAAGCTGTGGATAATCTTCATAACTCTTTGCAGACGGAGTTTCTAGATCTGAAGTATGACGGTGAGGCGAAAATCATTTTCAAGCAGAGCGGCTACGAGTTAGCCTGGGTGAAGCTTATGGACAGTTATCCACAATGTAGAGGGGGTAGAATTTAAAATTAAAAATTAAAAAAAAGTACTATCTTACTCTAGAGTAAAGTACTTTAAAATATAATTTTACTAAAAACTTTAATTAAACTTTTTTGTGGTCCCCAAGGTACTTAATTAGGATATTAAATTTCATCAAAATTGGTTTAGTCATTTTCAAGATATTTAGAAAAAACTAAAAAAGTACTGAAATAAAGTACTAATGTTTGTAGGCCGATATGTACCAAAAACTAATCAGCGCTTCATTTTGTTAAATGAATGCCAGGTTTTCAATTTCGGTGGAACGGTGTGGAAAAAATCGTGGACCAAAACGATAACATCCATCCATCCATCCATCCATACATCCATCCATACATACATACATACATCAATCCGCACGCACTAAATAAAAAAATCGCACTTTTTGGCCTCTCGACGAGACCCCATGTAATTTTCGGCAAAACCGTCACGTGCTAAAATTCAATCTAATTGAATACTACAATTTGTGACTTTAATTGACTCCATGGGTTCTATGGTCTTTACCTGAGGACCCTTTCAAGTCGCGCTAGCCGCGAGACCGATTACAATACTTTCCCCATGCTTCGCACTGGATAAAGTAAAAAAACGGGACCAGTCGGAAACTATAATATAAAAATCATCAACATCGGTTCACAATTGGCGAAGATATCAGGTAACATAGACACAAAAAAAAAATAAGTCGAATTGAGAACCTCCTCCTTTTTTGAAGTCAGTTAAAAAAGGATTTAGTTCTGTTGTCCAGCTCCTCACAAAACAAAGAAATAAGTTGGACGTGCACCCGAACTTGACGAACATTAAGCCGAAAAATTTTAATTGTAAACTTTCTTAATTTTTCCAAATTCCAATTTAAAAATTAAAACACGTATTCCTGTTTTTTAAATGTGTGTGAATGATCTTAGTTAATTATTTCACTTCTTTGTTCTTAAAAAAATCTTTAAGAAATGTACATTTTAATTTTTTTTTCTATTTTATTTAAGAGTGACATAAAACTGCTTCGGGTTTTTTTTATATACGGTAATAAAATTGTTTAAAATAATACAACTGCTTTATTATTTACACTTTACTTCAAATTAAAATTAGGGATAGAATGAAAATTAAAATGGGGTGATAGGTGTTAGTCAACGTCCAGAAAGGGGAGATGAGCCAAAAAAGATTGGGAACCACTGATGTAGAAGTTACAGGTCTTTGATAAAACCGACAGAAAATAGATAAACTGAAGGTTTTCTACATTTTATTCGATCACACTCTAATGTAGGGAATTTTTGTCAAATATTGAGTGAAAATAATATTAGAAGTTATATATTTCTAACTTGAAATAATGATATTAAATAAATTTTAATTTTATCATAAATCAAATCAGCGCGGTCAAAATAATTCGTCAGTATGACATTATACTTTGATATATTAATGAGAAAATTAAAATTTAGAAAATAGATAGACAGACAGACAAATAAAAGTTTCACTATAAGAGTTCCGCATATTAACCATTTTTAGTATGGAAACCTAAAAATATTTACATTTGATCTTGTAAACAATCCTGAAACTAAGAAGTAGTCTTAAAATATAATGCGCAAAATTCAGTATTATGTAATGGTAAAGAAATTAACCGAACAGTGGCAGCGCCTGGACCTTTCTTATTTCGGGTAATAAATTAGAAACTTTGGATTTGTGAAATTTAAACTATAATTAAAAAATTGGATAATCATATTATATTTATTTCAAAGTTTATTTTACACAGAAACACATAATTATAAAACAGTGCTAATCATTAGTTAAGAACTATTTTTCTATTATATTTAGCGATAAAGAATTTAAAATTACAACTACATATATCTAAGTTCAATGCTTTTACAATATTTTTTTCAATGTACAAAATTCCAAAATCTGTGAGTCTCTCTTGTGACATTGTGGTCCTTGAATAATTTTATCAAATGGGTGTTTCCATATTTTTTTGGTCAATCGCTCATTATAGCAGGTTTGGCGGACGGTTGGGCGAGAGCAATTTGAGTTTGGGCCTCGCCTAACCACTGGAACCGAAGGAGAATGAAGGAAAAATTTTTTTTTCGGACTCGGTCCTATTTGTTTAAAAAAACAAAAGATATTTTTTTGTTTTGAATAAAAATATTACTGTAGCAATAGACCCGCTTACTCTATTAGTGGTATTTAAGGATTGCGGGATTGGTTTGGTAAGTAAAACATTATAAGTATTTTGTAAGTGAAAGGTTCATGTTGTATTTTCATAAAAATAAAATACATTTTTTATAACTTAACACATTTCGTAAAGTAAGTTCATCAAATTATAAATAAGTAACTATTCGTAAACTACTTATAATACTGAGAGTAAAAATACAATGGATAGAATAAATGAACATTAACAATAGTATATAAAAATAAAAAAATAATCATAAAATAAATTGATAGGTTAGCATGAATATTTTGAACAACATTAATATTAGTATTTTAAACAATATTAATATTAGTTTAATTAAATTAACGAACGAAGAAAAGATTTTTGTATTATAGACAAAAGGATCAGCCAGGATGTGATTGACTCGGAGGTGTTTGAGAATAGATTAATATTATTATTTTGAACTAGAGTAAGAGCCCTAAAACATGAATGACAACAGTGTCCTTCCAAGTCATATCTATTGAAAAATTGTTTCATATATTTAGCGTATGGCTTGTCGAATAGAGTATACGCGTATAATTCATAATTTTATAATTAATCAGCTTCCACATTGAATGGGAGTGTCGTAGTATTGCGCGTATGGATTGCAATCCGGAACAAAACAATACTATATAAAAATAATTAAATAATCACAAAATAAATTGATAGGTTGACATGAATATTAACCTGACCCTGGGAGAGACAAATTTAAAAAATGAAATAATTATTATCGTAAATTGGTTATGGCTAGAAATAATGAAAAGCCAAAAATAACAATAAATAAAAAACAAAAAAAACAAAAAAAAAACACGAATATTTTGAACAATATTAATATTAGTATTTTGCACAATATTAATAATAGTTTTTGTAACGAAATTTTTTCTGGAGAGAGACGGACTAGTATTAATATTAGTCTTTGTATCGAAATTTTCTCTGGAGAGAGACGGACTAGTATTAATATTAGTTTTTGTAACGAAATTTTCTCTGGAGAGAAACGGACTAGTATTAATATTAGTTTTTGTATCGAAATTTTTTCTGGAGAGAGACGGACTAGTATTAATATTAGTTTTTGTATCGAAATTTTCTGTGGAGAGAGACGGACTAGTATTAATATTAGTTTTTGTAACGCAATTTTCTCTGGAGAGAGACGGACTAGTATTAATATTAGTTTTTGTAACGAAATTTTCTTTGGAGAGAGACGGACTAGTATTAATATTAGTATTTTGAAAAATATTAATATTAGTATTTTTAAAAATATTATTATTAGTATTTTGAACAATATTAATATTAGTATTTTGAACAAGAGTTTGAGCCCTAAAACATGAATGACAACAGTGTCCTTCCAAGTCATATCTACGGAAAAATTCTTCCATATATTTGGCGTATGGCGTGTCGAATTGAGTGGAACCCGTTTTAACAAAATCAGAAAAAATTAATACAAAAGTTTGGCAATTATTGCTAAACAATCTATATTCCAATTTATGTTTTTCTGAAAACCACATACTATGATCTAAGATATTTAAATATTTCGACGTTTTTATGTATGCTTTATCTATAATTGAACGTCTCGAAATTATTCTCGTTTGTCGAACTATTTCTTTCCACATTGCATTTAAGTCTTCACATTTGATTGTATTTTCAAATGCAGAGTATAAGTTTTTAATATCTTGCTCTGTATAAACTTTTCCTGGTGTTATTTTTGTTTCATTCCAATTTCTTAAAGTCAACTTCCCATTGCTCTCTACTTTTTCTTGTATCTTGATGTAACCAAGTTTGACATTGAATGCTTTTGTTTCTCCATAAATGGAAGGCTCGGCTACTCCAGCAAATCGTGTATTTAATATGATAGTTCCATCTGGTTCAATTTCAAAATTTTTAATTACAATACTTGTATGTAAAAGGTAATTTTGAATTTTCTTAGCTAAAAAATCAGTACAACCAGAATTATCAAATATTGACTGGTATCTCTGGTGAGAAGAACCTCCCGAAATTCCCGAATATCCAATAGGAGCAGATTGAACTAAGAGAGTTGCGGGTTTGCATGGATTCCCACTGTATAATGTTTTTCTCCAAGTACATTTTGGACCTCAGCAAAACATTGTTCATTAGATTCCATCAAACTCTTATATTCAAGTGGATCTCTTATGATTTGGTCGAAAGTAATAGGCATCTTCGAATTTTTTCTTCTCAAATTAGTTTTCTAAAAGTTTATTAATATAAAATGCAATGCAGATACCCAAAACAGGATTTAGTATTTTTGATGAAGTTATAAAAATACCTAAAAAATAAAAATTTCTTTTGAAACAGTTTTTATAAATTATTATCAAATGTTTCTAATATACTCGTATAATTCACAATTTTATAATAAATCAGCTCCCGCATGTAATGGGAGTGTCGTAGTTTTACGTGTCTAGTGGAAATAAAGATTCGGAATTGCCAGTAACCCACTCCATACAAATCAATCAATCACTTCCTCTGCCGTGCATTCCACACGACTGGAAATAAGCTGGCTGTATTTAGGCAAACAAACAGCACGGTCTAAGTACTAACCATATTACAGATATCTAATGTGTTCAGGTGTTTTAACCATACTACGCTCGTTGATATTTACTTCAGTAACTATTGAATACAGATTTAGCATTAATTTATTAAGTTTCAAAATGGATTTGTTTGATTATTTTCCTTATAAAACTTTTCGTTTTTCCCCCTTTTGTTTTGCCAAACATGAATTTATGTTCTAAGAAACGTGACTGGAAAACAAATGAAAAGATCTCCTGATGTCATTAACTTATGATGTTTTGGCTTTATTGATTTACCGAGCAATTTTCAAAACTTGATAATGACGATATAAATTAATAGTACCTGGCCACCAGGCGATGCTCGGTAACTTTATGCTTCATTAAAAGCTATATATTAACCCAGGAGTTGTGAAAAGATTTACATTTTTCAGAAGGGATAATTCAAATCAATTGGAATCTTTCTTATATTTCAAAAGATTAGATATATCAAGCAGTAGACAAAAAAACTAAACACGGTTTTCTTTCAATAAAGTATTTTATAAAAGTTTATACCTAGGAAAAATAAATTAAATTGAAGGAAAAGTTAAAGCTTTTTCCAAGACTGAGTACCCTCTCTGTTATTTCGATATCATAGAATTTTTCATTAATTTTCAAATTTAACATTACTTATATTTTTTTATAACACACCGTATGTTAATATTATAAATGTTTTGAAATTTTAGGGATTCGCCACATCCACAGCATCCATGGACGGCACTCTACTAGTATATACTAGCTGCAAGGCCCGCCTTCGGTGGGCCTCTTGCTAGCCAAGGGGCTTCACCTCCCCGTCACTTGTACACTCCCTCTCCTCCATCTCCAAGCACTCCCCATCCCACCGACCCCGGAACTTCTCCCTCTACTCTGATCACCCTCCACTCCAGTAAACCTACCCCCTGGACTCCCTACCCCTGAGATTCGCACGCCCTGGACCCCAACCCCCACCTCCCAACTCCTAGGGGGATGGACATACAAATATATAAACATAGGTATATATATAGGTACAGACACAGGCACAAATCCCCATTAGTAGACGCCTGGACCCCCATCCCCACCCCTGGATCCCACCTACCAACGCCTGGGGGGGGGGCATATATATAAATATATAAACAGACACAGACACAAAGTTAGTTTAGATGTGATATATATCTATCTATATAGGTATATAAAGTATGTACCCAGACATTTTTCTATGTTAATACGGAGGGGGGGAGGAGGAAGATATTTTTATTGAAAAAATGTCTTAATATTATGTTTAAAATACCTGAGTTTAGGTAATTTTATAGGAGTCATGAAGCGATGATAGAAAAATTCAGATTTTAATTTTACCACAAAGTGATTTCTGTAAAACATTAAGCTTTTCATATAGCAGACAAATACTTTAATAAAGATAAACTAGTTTCTGTGCGAAATATATATGATACTTTTGTCGGAAAGGGATTCACCTATTTTTATCATTCGTGAATTACCTGGATATCTAATCTCTATCATTTTTTATAATTAATCATATTTTAAATAGATACAATTATTTTCTTATAAAAGACAAACAAACATGTGAATTTTAAATGCAAATTATTTAAAGCTGGGCGATATATATTAGATTTGTATATATTAATTATTAGTCTATTCAAATGGAATTCAAATTCTGTCGACTCACGGAAACTGTAGCGTCCCGAGGCAAGTTTTAGGATGTAGCGAGGCACAATTATGGTGCCCTAACATGGGTTATTGGTGTCTCTGGCAAAGCTTTGCGCCTTGCGGTCTTAAAATCAGAGCAGGATATTAAATACTGAATCCCCTCTGATATCGAAATTTAATAATATTTCTACTAAAATCTTAGAATTTGTCCTAAAGATTGAATTCTTTCTCTTTTAAAAAACATTGGTTAATCTGTACCCTAGCTGATTTTTTAAAAAACATTCAAACTATTTTCAAAAAAAAGATGCTCAAATCGATAGTTTTATAAATGTATATTATTTATTGAATTAATTGGAATTTACATGAAAACTAACTGTAAGTAAATAAAAATTATAACATTAAAATAATTCAAGCTAAAATACTATAATAGTTTATAAAATAGAAAATTTAAAAACATGTCCTTATTACTCCCGATAGTTTCATAGTTACCCCATTTGGGGTAATTTACCCCAGTTCCCCAACCGCTGCACTAGGGTCTGACCTTTCTTCGAATGACCATATCTCAACCAATGCTAAAGCTGCAGCGCGCAAGCTTGGTCTCCTATTTAGGTTCTAGACGCTATTATAATCCCAGGCAACTTCTTACACTGTATAAGGCTCAAATTCGTCCCTGTCTCGAATATGGCTCTCATCTGTGGAGAGAGGCCTCCAAGCATTCTCTTGCCACACTGGATGCAATTCAGAAGCGAGCAATTAAACTAATAGGAGACCCGGCCCTAACTAACTCAATCGACTCCCTGGCTCATCGAAGAAACGTTTCTGCCCTTTGCCTGTACTACAGATACTATCATGGTGTCTGTTCAGTCGAGCTGAAATCAATTATCCCCTCTAAAGCCCTCTTTAAGAGAAACACGTGGTTTTCGAAAGCTCAGCACCCCTTCGCTGTCAAGTTGGATAAAAATCGAACAAGCGCTTTCGCTAACTCTTTTATTCCTATGACCTCCAGAGACTGGAACTCGCTCAATGCCACCGCCTTCCCCGCGACTTATAAACTTCAGCTGCTTAAGACTCGTATGCATAGATACCTTCGACCCCTACCCACCCCATATAAACCCTTCTTCTTCCTCTTTTCACGATCGAGGGCCCAACCCAGGCCAATAGGGGATGCACCTTTTTGGTGTAACTCCTTCTCTCATCACTTTCATTAAAAAAAAAACTTTGAACTTTAAATAGAAATAAATAAACTAATTCTATTGAAAGCGATCTTGTTACAGATACTTCACACTACGTGAGGAAAAAATATCATTTATTTTTGACTTCTCAAAAAATTTGACCCTTAAAAAAAGAATGATCCAATTAAAATTTTTATATGATTTTTGATTTCAGAAAAAATGACTAGATATAACTTATGAATTTCAATTTTGTATCTTATATAGAATAAGAGTTTGATGGACCGACAGACATTATAGTGTTACTAATAAGATATTTTACAAAAAAAAAATGTATTTTAAATTTTGGGAATGGCTTGAATTAGTTAGCTGAAACCTCAATTTATTAATACAAACTTCTGGGTCGACTTTTCATTTATTAGCTATTATGGTTAATCGAGGGTTTACCGCGACCTAATATGCTGTACACCTACTTCCACTTGTACTTCCAAATATTTCCAAGTACTTCCAAATATTTCCAAGTAATTCCAAATATTTCCTAGTACTTCCAAATATTTCTAAGTACTTCCAAATATTTCAAGTATTTCCAAATATTTCCAAGTACTTTCAAATATTTCCAAATACCTACTGCCAAATATTTCAAATTACTTCCAAATATTCCCAAGTACTTCCAAATATTTCCAAGTACTTCCAAAATACTTCCAAAGAGGTCTACACCTACTTCCAATCGCGGACCACCCTCGTGGTTAATTATCTACTAACCTATATAAAAAATTGATTTTCAGGATTTTATGCATTTCAACTTTTGAAATTAGTAACTCTGGATTCCCAAACGGATAGAGAAAAAGATTATGCTTTAAAATCATTTGCCAGAAATTTGAGAAAAAAATAATAATAAAATGCAACGGATATCGTTGCTTGACTTAATCCATAGTAGTTTGTAATATTAATAAGTTTATTCCTTTAATATTAAGTACCTGGAGGCACCGAGCGATGCTCGGTAACCCCTGATCCCCCCCCCCCCCTCCCGAAACCATACACCTCGCCCCCAACACTGCACGCCCACTCCGCCCCACCCCACCCCAACCGCCCCTCCCACCCCCGGACCCCACCTCCTGCACCCCCCACATCCATCGCCACCCCGACCCAGTTTTTGCATTTCTATCTTTCTAATGGTCCACATATTATGTGTATATTTGCTTACTCGTACACCAATTTGCCCACATTCGTTCATATTGATAAACATTATAAAAAATACATAAGAAAATAATAATTAAAAAAATAATCGTATAGGATCTGAAATAAAAACATAAAATTAAAAAAAATGGGTGCGTCTCGGGACGTGCGACAGAAGTGATAACTTTCACCAACCAAGTATTTTTTAGGAAGACAATTGCAAGGATAATTGCCCGGAGAAAAGAGAATTGAATATTTAATTTTAATTAGAAGAGTGTGGGGGGGGGCAAAGGAATAAATATTAATATATTTAATGTTTCTGGATTTAAAATTAATTGTTTTCTTTCTTTCAGTTTAATTCAATTATACATATTTCAAATTTGCCGCGCCGCAATTATTTAATAAATTCTATTTATTAAATACATAGCTATTTATAATTTATAAATTATTTCCACACTTATAATAAAGTCTAAATCAAAATTATTCATTTTAGTAAAAGTAAAAAGCAAGGATTTTTAAAATAGTTCTTTGGTCCAATTGTAGAGTGACTGTCTCAAATGCAAGAGGTCCCAGGTTCTAATACGACATCCGCCGAATCAATTTTTTTTATTGAGATTTTCATCTATCAATAATTACTTTAATTAAGAAAAAATCAATTAAGATGAATTTTGATGAGGTCCAGACCTAGCCAGATCGTTTTTTCACTTTCAAAACTTGTTAATAGATTTTGTCAAAATCGGTAGGGCCGTTTTCAAAATAGAACCAAGATACAAATATATAAATATATATAGAGTATAAATAAATATACAATTTTTGCTCGTTTAATAAGAGTAGATAAGCTATCACTGGCTATTTGATGTCAATGTTGACTTAAAATCATTATAACCCATCGATTCCCATCTAATTAATACTTGAAGAATAATCATTCTATATTGTATTTTCGACGTTTTGATTATTATTTCTAACCATTGCTCAAGACATGGATGAATCGACTTAAAATTAAAAATAACGATTGATTCTCATCTATATAATACTGGAGGAATAAATTTATTTTACCTACTGCCTACCTACTAGCTACTACGACTAGATCATTAATGGTAATCACTGTAGAAAACATTGAGTAATCAAATTAAAATCAAAAAGACCAAACGATCATTTAGATAGACTTTGTAGAGCAGTGTTTCCCAAACTTTCACAATCAGAGTACCCCTTCTATAATTTTCGTAACACTGAGTACCCTTCGTCAAAAAAATAAAAATTGCTTATGGCAGAAAATTTCGAGGCTGGGCAGGAAAAATGTACATGTATTTATGAAATTTAAACTACAATTAAAAAATTGGATAAAAAATATTATATTTATTTCAAAGTTTATTTTACACAGAAACATTATAGAACAGTACTAATCATTAAAAAAAGATCAATTTTTCTATTAGGTATTATGTTTAGTGGCAAAAAATCTACAACTATATCTAAGTTCAATGCTTTTATAATATTTTTTTCAATGTACAACATTCCTAAATCTGTGAGCGTCTCTTCTGATATTGTGGTCCGTTTAAATAATTTTATCAAATGGGTGTTTCCATATTCTTTTGGTCAATCGCTCATTATAGCAGGTTGGGCGGACGGTTGAGCGAGAGCAATTTGAGTTGGGCGGTCGCCACACCTCGCCCAACGACTGTAACCGAAGGAGAATGAAGGAAAAATATTTTTTTCGGAATCGCTCTTATTTGTTTAAAAAACAAAATATATTTTTTTTTGTTTTGAAAAAAAATATTACTATAGTAATAGAGCCGCTTACTCTATTAGTGGTATTTAAGGATTGCGGGATTGGTTTGGTAAGTAAAACAATATAAGTATTTTGTAAGTGAAGGGTTTATGTTGTATTTTCATAAAAATAAGATGCACTTTTTAATAACTCAAAACATTTCGTAATGTAAGTTCATCTTCAGAAATTGTAAATAAGTTATTATTCGTAAACTGTAATACTGAGAGTAAAAATACAGTGTTAGAGGTTAAATGAACAATTACAATAGTATATAAAAATAATAAAATAATCATAAAATAAATTGATAGGTTAACATGAATATTTTGAACAATATTAATATTTGTATTTTGAACAATATTAATATTAGTATTATGAACAATATTAATATTAGTATTTTGAACAAGAGTAAGAGCTCTAAAACATGAATGACAACAGTGTCCTTCCAAAGTCATATCTTCGGAAAAATTCTCCCATATATTTGGCGTATGGCGTGTCGGATTGAGTGGAACCCTTTTTAACAAATTCAGAAAAAATTAATACAAAAGTTTGGCAATTATTGTTAAACAATCTATATCCCAATTTATGTTTTTCTGAAAACCACATACTATGATCTAGGATATTTAAATATTTCGACGTTTTTATGTCTGCTTGATCTATAATTGAACGTCTCGATCTTTTTCCCGTTTGTCGAATTATTTCTTTCCACATTCCATCTAAGTCTTCACACTTGATTGTATCTTTAAATGCAGAGTATAAGTTTTTAATATCTTGCTCTGTATAAACTTTTCCTGGTGTTATTTCTGTTTCATTCCAATTTCTTAAAGTCAACTTCCCATTCCTCTCAACTTTTTCTTGTATCTTGATGTAGCCAAGTTTGACATTGAATGCTCTTGTTTCTCCATAAATGGAAGGCTCGGCTACTCCAGCAAATCGTGTATTTAATATGATAGTTCCATCTGGTTCTATTTCAAAATTTTTAATTACAATACTTGTATGTAAAAGGTAATTTTGTATTTTCTTAGTTAAAAAATCACTACAACCAGGAGTAGAAGAATTATCAAATCTTGACTGGTGTGACTGATGAGAAGAAACTCCCGAATTTCCGAAAATTTTCCAAATTGAAAGAGGAGAAGAAAGAACTAAGAGAGTTGCGGGTTTCAATCGATCCCAACGGTTTAATGTTTTTTCTTCAAGTGCATTTTGGACCTTCTTAAATTCGGATTCATCAGATTCCATTAAACGCTTAAATTTAAGTGGATCGCTTAATATTTGATCGAAAGTACTCAGAATAATAATTTTCGATTTTTTCTTCTCAAATAAATTTTTGAAAAGTTGATAAATATATTTAGATGTATCGAGGATATAGAAAACAGCAATTAGTATATTTATTGCAATTTTCCAAATACCTAAAAAATAAAAATATAAATATCTTTTGAAACAGTTTTTATAAATTATTATCAAATATTTGTAATATACTCCTATAATTCATATATATATATAGATTATATATTAGGTATATAATATCTATGTATATTTATTTTTAAAAATTGTTTATCAATATTATTCAGCTATATTAATATTAAAATATTTCTGTTATATATAGTATATATAGGTTAATAATTTGGGAAAAAATGGGACTCGTTCCCGTTATGTGATAAAATTTAAACTTCAGAAAATTAGCTTTGATATACAGGAGAAAATAAATTGACACGATCTGATGTGGCCATCCATTTGACTTAACCATACACTTCTGTTTTAGTTTGATACAAGGGCCTAGATTTCCATTTTTTGTGCCCCCCATTTTGGGAGGTTAGTTTTTGCATTTTTAGTCTTATAGTAGCCCACTGATTATGTATACAAAATTTAGTTGTTTGGTCCAAGGGCCTAGATTTTTATTTTTTGACCCCTTTCCCTAATTTTGGTGACAGAAAAATATTTTCGTTATTATAGGTTCATTTTTCTTGTTTTTTAGTTTGAAAATATTATAATTTTAAATTTTTACCACCCCTCCCCCTTTAATTTTAGGTCGATATCCAGCAAAATCTAATCAGATCTTAATCCCAATGCAATAAACCTAATTGGGAAATTTGGTTTTAATATTCACACTAGTTTTTGAGCTAGCTCGTCCACAAAAATTTGGTAACGCACAGACTAATAGACAGACAACCGGACAGTCTAACTAACAGACATTTTGACAAAACAATTATTATCTCGAAAAATATAATTTTTTCGATGTTCACTTATTAGAGCTTTTTTGTAGAGCGAAATGCCATGGTTTTGCTCCATTTTTTTAATCAAAATAGTTTCAGCCATTTTTGAGATATTTCGAAAAAAAGAAGGAAAAAACCCACTTTTTTCATGAACGATTACAATACTTGACCATACCCTGTATGGTAAAGTAAAAACGGTTCTTAACTTTTTTTTAGCACATTGAAAAATATTCCAAATATGAGTGCGAGGCAGTCGGCCTTCGCAGTGGGGGCTGCCGGCTTCCCACTGCAATAGCCCGGCGTCTTCTACCCGACCACGACATTTGTCGGACGATTATGAAGTCTCTCATTTACTTTTCACACCGAGAGTCGTGTATACATTGTCGTTTAAATGACAGCCGGGTAGGTGTGAAACAGATCTAATGCTGTAAAGGAAAAACTGTAAAATCGTGAAATAAAAATTTCAATTAGATTTTTCATAAATGCAAAAATTAATTAATTATTCCTTATTGACCAATGTAATAGAACTAGAACACTTTAAAATTTTCAAAAATTTACCCCAAAATGACTATATTAGTTTTCATCATTCGTGAATTACCTGGATATCTAATCTCTAACATTGCTTGTAATCAATCTGATTTTAAATTATAGAGAGTACCTGGCCATCGAGCGATGCTCGGTAACTTTTTGTTTCAGTTAAAAGCTATATATTAATCCCCGAACACCCTCTCCACCCCCGGACCCCCACCACTTCACCCCACCTTCTGCACCCCCACCCCCATCCACCTCGACCTACCCCTAATCCTACCCCCGAAACCACTTCCCCTGCACCCCCAACATCTTCCCCACAGTCACCTCACCCAGTTTTTGAATTTCAAGCCTTGTAGTGGCCCACAGATTATGTGTATATAGATATAGTTATATAAATAAATACCGTATAATTATTTTTTTTAATTAAATAACAATTTTTTTTTCATTATATTAGAAACTTTATTGAACCAATTATTTTACATGAATTAATGTCTACAATGTATTTGAGCTTCGACTTCGGAGATTACTTCTCCACCATCGACTGTCCTAATTTTTGAGTTTATTAAACCAATTATTCTACATTAATGTATTCATTATATTTGAGCTTCGATTCCGGAGATTACTTCTCCACCATCGACTGTCCTTGTTCATCTTTTAGTCCTTGTTTTTAATAAGAGGAAAAACTAATTAAAAGAAAAAACCTCTTTTCCGATAATTATTTCAATTCCATTATTCTCTCCCTCCCCACTTTCAATCCTAATTTTTGAGTTCATCAATTAAATTGCCAAATTCTAATATAGAAAAAATACATTTGTAGGATTTAAAACTCGATTTTTAATCAATTAATTTTTTTTTTAATTTTACATGAATTAATGTAGGGGAAGGGCGGTAAGACGGGGTAGCGGGGCAAGATTGGCCACCCTATTTCTCAAAAACTAAAACAGTTTTAATAAAACTACAAAGGCCATCTTATGGTTTTATCTCGAAACTTTTCAGTGCACCGATAGCGAAAACCTGACCGGAGAATAAGACGTTGCTGTGAGTAAAAAACGATTTTTTAATGATGATAGAAAAATGCAGAATTTAATTTTACCACAAATTATGATTTTTATAAAATATTAAGCTTTTATAAAAGGAGACAAATATTTTAACCTCCATCGGGAGCGGTTGTATCAAATTGATATAGCGCACCTATGTTCTTCCCTCCTATCTTTCAATGCACACGTATGAATATGCATGTCACTGTAGCTTCCTAACTCATACCCCTCTGTACAGTGGTAGTAGTTATTTATCGATCAGACGTCTGAGAGACAAGCCAGGTCAAGATTGATCATTCTCTGATACGCCGGGTCCGTTTCCGTTATAATTTAAAATGGTTACATTTTGTTCTTTACATATTTTAGTGAGTACTGTATTAGTGTGTGTAAAATCCGTATTAACTATATATATAAAAGAGAAATACCACTCAGTCACTCAACACGATATCTTCAAAACTACTAGACCTACGGACTTGACATTTGTAATTAATGATGAAATTATATAAAAATTAAAAACATGAAGAATACCATTCTACATTGGATTTTTGATTTTTTGGTTATTATTGGTAACCATTGATGAAGACATGGAGGAATGGAGTCAAAAAATGAAAATTCTAGCCCTTAGGACCAAACTCAGCCAAATTTCGTATATCTACATATACTGTGGGCACACAGAAGGCTAGAAATGCAAAAACTAACTACCCAAAATGGCGAGGGGGCAAAAATGTAAATGCTAGCCCTTTGGCCAAATTCATCCAAATTTTGAATACATAACCTGTAGACCAGGGTGAGTGGGTCCAGGGAGCGGAGATCCAAAGGGAGTGGTTCAGGGGGGTAGGGGTCCCGGGGGGGTTGGAGAGAGGGTCGTTGGGGTGGAGGGGCGTGGGTCAAGGGGTGAGGTCATTGGCCAGCAAGAGGACCACCAAAGGTCCGGAACGAGACGCTCCCCGCCAGGGGCTAGGTGTAAAGCGACGGTGGAAGAAATATCAAATTGATACACCGCGCCCGTTTATGGTTATTTTACGTTTTCCATGCTCTAATAATTATTTTTTCCTAATCTCTTGTAATTTACTCTTTCTAATTGATTCCTAACATTATTAATCTAGAAAAATATGGCGTAAAACTCACATTTTTCAAACATGATGATTTTGATACACCGTGACCGTTATTGTTACTTCAGACCCCGCGCCCGATTGAAGGTTAGTGAAGATAACTTACTTTCTTTGCAAAATATATACGATACCTTTTTCAGAAAGGGATTAACCAATTTTTATCATTAGGCATTTAGTTGGATATCTAATCTCTAACATTGCTTGTAATCAATCTGAGATACATTTATCTTTTTAAAAAATAAAATATGTTAATATTAAATGTAAATTATTTAAACTTGGACAGAGATATTTCATCTGTATATATTAATTCGTCTATGCTAGTGGCCTTCAAATTCTGTCGACTCACAGAGCCCTTAGAACTATAAGGAAATCCCACATCCTACCCTTAGAAAAATATATCTTAAAATAATATTTAAAATAAACCAATATTTTTAATGTTAACACACCATATCATGAATATAATTTACTCATTAATAGCATTAACTTGTGCTCCAGGTGTCACTTATCCTTGCATTATATTTACTGGTGTGTGCCTGCTGCAATTGAATCGGCAGCCCACACACCAAGCATCTGATTAATTTTCAAATATAACTAAATGTACTCGTATCTTTATATTTTTTAGCTAATACACCTAGTCCAGAGGTCGGCAACCTTTTGAGACGGAAGAGCCAAAAGTTACAATTTACAAAATTTCGCAGGTTTTAAAGGGCCTCTAAAATTTTTGTTTCAATATTATGGTATTTGATTAGGATTAGGTATATAAATTTGATTTTTGATTTAAAATAAATTAAATATGAAATAATATTTATTCATATATAAAAAACATACAAATGTTTCGCACAAAACATACCTATATTAAAGTATTTTAGCTAGCTCTGCAAGAATTATAAAATTAGTAATCAAATAATATAACTATAATTAACGACAACCTAACCGCCTAAATGCCATCCCGAAATGAAAATATACGAGCCGAAGAACCGAGCCGAACTGAATATATCTTAACCGAATATTACAAAAGGTTTGTTTGGAAACCCATTTTTTATCTAATCGAACCGAGATCATAAACCGAACCTGTTCAAGTTGTTTTTTGACAGTGCTCAGCTGATCTACATTTTAGTCTAAAATAATATAATTATTAATATTTGCGCATTGAACTGGAGAGCCGTATCTTAACATCGAAAGAGCCACATTCAGCTCGCGAGCGGCAGGTTGCCGACCCCTGACCTAGTCAAATAGTGCGAGTGTTTTATATTTTTTTCGAATTTTGATTTTGATTCGCAGAGCCCCAGAGATGTACCCATAGGCGTAATTAGGGTAGCACAAGATTGGCAGTCCCCTTCTACAAAACCTCATTGCCCCTTCTAGAAAAATCAAAACTCCATTATTACAAGGCATCACTTATGTATTTCTCATTAAATTAGTTCGTTACTTCCAAAATTTGTCAATTCTAATAAAAAGTTTGTTGATCTTTAATCGGATTACCGAAATTGAAACCTTATGGTGCCTAATCAGGCCGGTTGCCCCCTTAGGAAAATTCTCTAACTACGCCAATGGATGTACCCGGGAACCCCGATGTTGCGCAGAACACATTTTGAATACCACTGCTCTATACGAATATTATAACGAACATAATTTTGTGTGAGAGAGCGTGTGATTGGCTAAGTGGATGTCCTTATGAATTACTCTCAACAACTACTTAAATGATATAGATAATTATTTCACCACTGGGAAATTTTATCTTCTAGATTGAAATGAGATATACAGGGGGGGGGGGGGGGAAATAAAAATTTACCACATTTTGAAGAGGTATAAAAAAAATGAAAATCTTTAACTAGAAAAAAATTGAATTCATTTTTGAAAAGAACATAAAATAATTTTTTTTAATGTATTTTAAACATTATATCAGACGATGGGGTTGGGGGGTCAAAAAAGAAAATTCTAGCCCTTTCGACCAAATTCAACCAAATTTTGTATACATATTCTGTGGACCCCCAAAAGGCTAGAAATGCAAAAACTAACCACCCAAAATGGAAGGAAGAGTAAAAAATGAAAATCCTAGCCCTTTCGACCAAGCTATGTATACAAAATTTGGTTAGCCCTTTTGGAACCCACAGAATATGTATACAAAATTTGGTTGAGTTTGATCGGAAGGGCTAGAATTTTCATTTTAAAAACATTAAAAAAAAATTATTATATCTTCTTTTTAAAAATACATTCAGTTGTTTTTAGTTAAATTTTTTCATTTTTTATACCTCTTCAAGTAAGCACTCTGTATAAATGTGCCACAAGTCCGATTAAAACAACTTCTTGATTTCTTTCAGTTACATATCCTGCAGCATTGAACTCCTAAATCAAAAAGATGTAGGGAAATATCATTGAGAATAAGAAATTTATAGACAGAGAGACAGACAGAAAAATAATTTGAAAACAGAAATATCGAAGAAAAGCCGTTTAAGTCTGATTCAGACTCGCATATCGATTATCCCATGGCTTAAGCTATCTTGCAAAATAGCTGAGATAACAAATTCGTTTTTATTTTTTATTGATAAATCGATAATGAGAGATATAGAAGATTTTTTTTATAATTTTACGTTAAGCCACTTCTGAAGGTGGACAGGTACAAAAATCATGTTCAAATGGCCTCTTTGAGAGTCTCACAAACCATCTTTTTAAATAGAAATAAATTTGAAAAAATTAAACTAATTCTCAAGATAAGAATTTATTGAATGTAATGGAAGGCAGCCCAGGGGGTAGTGAGGAAAGAAAAAATTAACACATATCCAAATAAGGTGTAATTTATTGGAATCCTTCCTCCTTTTTTCAAACCGACGTTTCGGAGGATTTTTCCCTCCTTCTTCAGGGTTTGACCCTTTGAAACCCTGAAGAAGGAGAGAAAAATCCTCCAAAACGTCGGTTTGAAAGGTAAGGAGGAAGGATTCCAATAAATTACACCTTATTTGGATATGTGTTATTTTTTCTTTCCTACCCCTGTGCTGCCTTCCATTACATTCAATTGAAATTTCTACCAGTCCGTCTCTCTCCAGAGAAAATTTCGTTGCAAAAAAATGAGAATTTATATTTAAGGTCTTTAATCTAAGATTTTAATAGAATGCATTTTACATTGCATACCAGAAGGCCTGCTTTTTCCTTTCGATAGTTTTTAAGGAATTTGGTGTTGGTACTTGGTGAAACATTTTTTATCAAATAATTTAAAAAGAATTTCGTCTATAACATAGTTTACAAGTAACTTGCATAAAAATCGTGCAGACATTGCCTCTTCAATAAATTTAGACTTATGCAGACTTAAAAACTTGGAATCCCAAAACTTAGTTAACTTCAATGCAGTGAAAACTCAGTGTTGCCTTATTTCTAGGCGCGTCGATAGAACAGAAATATACAATTCCAACTCACTGGAATTTAGGGATAAAATTTCAATGCTAGGCGTAACTCTAGGGTCTGACCTTTTTTGGAATGACCATATCTCAACCACTGCTAAAACTGCAGCGCGCAAGCTTGATCTCCTATTTAGGTCTAGATCAGTGGTTACCAACCTGGGGGGCGTCCGCCCCCTCCCCCAGATTTGGGTTATCATGGGGGCAATAAATAAGTGTGGGGGGCGATTTGGGGGCAATGAGTATTCAAAGGGGGAAAAATTAAAATAATTATTTCAATTCTTTGTTCTTTTCAAACAGAGGGATGTAGTGGGTCACGAAAAAAAATCGGAAGTTTTTTAAAAATTTCATGAATTTGATTGTTTTAAGGCCCTCAGACTATTATTTACGGAGATAGAGATGTTTAAATATTCGAAAGAGAAAATTTTTGGGAATTTTTAAAAAATTTGATGAATTCGATTGTTTTAAGGCACTCAGACCATTATTTACGGAGATAGAGATGTTTAAAGATTTTAAAAACAAAAAATTTCGGAAATTTTTAAAAAATTTGATGAATTCGATTGTTTTAAGGCACTCAGACCATTATTTACGGAGATAGAGATGTTTAAAGATTTTAAAAACAAAAAATTTCGGAAATTTTTTAAAAATTTTATGAATTCGATTGTTTTAAGGCTCTCAGACCATTATTTACAGAGATAGAGATGTTTAAATATTTTAAAGACAAAAAATTTCGGAAATTTTAAAAAAATTTTATGAATTCGATTGTTTTAAGAGTGAGTGGATAAAACTGCTTTGGTTGTTTTTATATACGGTAATAAAATTGTTGAAAATTATAAAACTGCTTTATTATTTAGACTTTACTTCAAATTAAAATTAGGCATACAATCAAAATGAAAAAGAGGGCGATAGGTGTTAGTCAACCTCCAGAAAGGGGAGATGGGGCACAAAATGTTGGGACCCTCTGGTCTAGACGCTAATATACTCCCAGTCAACTTCTTATACTGTATAAGGCTCAAATTCGTACCTGTCTCGAATATGGCTCTCATCTGTGGAGGGGGGCCTCTAAGCATTCACTTGCCCCACTGGATGCGATTCAGAAGCGAGCAATTAAACTAATAGGAGACCCGGCCCTAACTAACACACTCGACTCCCTGGCTCACGAAGAATCGTTTCTGCCCTTTCCATGTACTACAGATACTATCATGGTGTCTGTTCAGTCGAGCTGAAATCAATTATCCCCCCTAAAGCCCTCTTTATGATAAACACGTGGTTTTCGAATGCTCAGCACCCCTTCGCTGTCAAATTGGATAAAATCGAACAACTCTTTTATCCCTATGAGCACCAGAGACAGGAACTCCCCCTGCCACCGTCTTCCCCGCGACTTTTAACCTTCAGCTGTTTAAGACCGGTATCCACAGATGCCTTCGACCCCTGCCCAGCCCATAAAATTCCCACTTCTTCTTCTTTTCACGATGGAGGGGCCAACCAAGGCTTTTAGGGGATGCAACTTTTTGGTGTAACTCCCTCTCTCATCATTTTCATTAAATATATATTGTATGTCAGAGAGTGTTTTTTTGTCTCGAGGGTCGAATTAACGTGCCCGACAAGTGTGTTAGTACCCGGGTTCAACTCCTGGGGTGATGAGGCCCTCTCATATGCAATGTAAAATTATTCAAAAATTCTTAGATTAGAGATCTTAATATAAATTCTTATCTTGATATATTTGGTTTATACCGTGAGTTGTATTTTTGAAAAAATTATATCTTATTTTCAGAAAAAGATACCCAAACCTTCGGGTTAATTATTTAAAACTAATTCTATTGAAAGAGATCTTTGTACAGAAACTTCACACCACATGAGGAAAAAATATTTTCTATTTTTGACTCCTCTAAAAATTTGACCCTTAAAAAAATCATCCAATTAGCATTTTTAAGGTAAAGATAAAAATTTTAAAAATTACTATATTCAGATTGGATCGGGAATTGGGACCCGCGTGCACCGAACCGCCGCATTGAAGAACATGTCGCCTAAGGGCCCGTTGCATGTCACAAAGTAAATGCTTTTTACCAATAACCAAGGTAGATGGTAAATGGAGTGACTGGGATGGCCAATCAGATGACAGGCACTGAAAGTTCCTGTCATCGGATTGGCCCTAAGTAACCTAAGTAAGTAAGTAAGTAACTATATTCAGAGCTATAGTGGAAGGTATGCGGTATACGGCGGATACTCTGACCCTAGTAGCACAATGTTTCAAATTATATAGTAACTATATAGTCACTGTATAGCTACTATTTAGTTATGTCAAACTGTTACTATATAGTTTGAAACATTGTGCTACTAGGGTAATTTTGATCTAAGCATATAGCGTATACCCCGTGGTAGTTGAAAATTTAACAAATTTCGAGGCATTAACTTTTTGAATATTCATATAATTATTTTAAATTGTTTAATTTGATTTTAAAATGATAATAATTAAATAAAACTATTAAAACATTTTATTTTATAATATACTAGCTGCAAGGCACGCCCCCTGGACCCCCAACCCACGAATCCCACCCTCACACTACACTCCCCCCGACCCATCCAGCACCTCTACCCCCGCACCATGAACCCATACCACGGAACCCAAACCTCACCCCCCACTCCAACCCACCACACTCCCCGAAACCCACCCAGCACCCCAACCCCCGCCCCCATTTTGGGTGGTTAGTTTTTGCATTTCTAGCTCTCTAGAGGCCCACAGATTATGTATATAAAATTTGGTTGAGTTTGGTCCAAGAGCAAGAATTTTCATTTTTTGACCCCCCCCCCCATTTTGGGTGGTTAGTTTTTGCATTTCTAGCTCTCTAGAGGCCTAGAGATTATTTATACAAAATTTGGTTGAGTTTGCTCCAAGGGCAAGAATTTATATATTTTTCTCCTTCCCCCTTTTTTGGGTGGTTTTTGGGAGAATTTTTTTAAACAAAAGTTGTCAGAAATCACATCCCCTACAACTTTGGTCATTATAAAATTTCCCGTAGAGTTAATAGTTTAAGAGTTATTTGATAATTTTCATTCGTGCACCCCCCCAAACCCCCTTTTGGGGTCAAAATATCAAAACGTTATATAGCTAAAAACGTAGGTTAGAAGACCTCTGATACAAATATGAAATTTCATAATAATCCCTTCAGCCGTTTTGACGTGAATCGTGAGCAACTTTTCGCGGAAACCACTGAAACAGACAGACATACAGACAGACAGACAGGAATTTTGTTGAGGGTGTTTTCGTTCTTAACTTTGCTTGAAACGTGTGCAACCAAAATTTGGCGTGATTTGGACCAATGTACAGACAAAACCTTAATTTTATATACTATATATAGATAGCTTATACCCTAGGGTGGTCCTTATTTTTGGTATTTTAAAATTGTTACGCCGACAGAAGCTCATATGGTTCGAAATAAATAAAAAAAATATCCCCCAAGTTTCAAATATCTATCTCAATTTTAACATGTGCCGAAATGCGATAAAAGTTTCCCAGTTTTTGGCATTGAACTATCAATTTTTTATTCCGGCCAAAATAATGGTTCAAAAAATTTGAAACTCTGTAGACTTTATCCTTATAATAGTAGTTATCCCTGAGAATTTTTACAGAATTTTATCTATTATAATTTTGGAGACTATAACTTACTAACACTAAGATATAGCAGTATTTTATCTAGCTGTAACTCCAAATTATATTAGCTAAAAATCTGTAAGAATTCTGAAGGATAGCTACTATTTTAAGGATAAAGTTTACAGAGTTTCAAATTTTTGAACCATTACTTTGGTCGGAATAAAAAATTTATCGTTCAATGCCAAAAACTCCATGTCATTTAGATGGGAAACTTGCATCGCTGTGCGATGTGCGACCCAAATTAAAATTGTGATAGAAACTTTAAGGCTATTTTTTTTATTTATTTCGAACTATTGAGCATCTGTCAGCGTAAAAAATCGAAAATACCCTAAAGGAGGCGGTTCTATTCGACTGATTTTTTTTTTTTTTTTTTTTTGTCTATGTTACCTCATATCTCCGCCAATTGTGAACCGATTTTGAAATTTTTTTTGCATTGGGTTCAGTCTAGCTTCCGATTTGTCCCGTTTTTTTCATTGGTATTAGATCTTTTTTGTTAGGTTTGTTTAGGCCTAACTTCTTTGTTTATGAACCGATTTCGATGATTCTTTTTTTATTGGAAAGGGGGTATCTTAGGGATGGTGCCATATTAATTTATTCAAGTTCTGATGATATGATCACTATTAATAACATCACTTGAAAGAGAAAAAATAAAACTAATTTTTAAGAAAAAAATATAACCGACTTCAAAAAAATTAAATGCAACAAATAAAATACACTAAAAGGTATAAAATAATTATTATCTTATTTAGTTACAATTAAACGACGAAATATTAACATGAAATTTCTTTTTGAAGTCGGTGCCAAACATATACATTATATGAATTGCACTCGACGGATCTTAATTAGTACGTTTGGCGGGTACGCACGCTTATACTTATAGTTTGTTTGGCACCGACTTCAAAAAATAATTTCATGTTAATATTTTGTCGTTTAGTTGTAACTAAATAAGATAATAATTATTTTATACCTTTTAGTGTATTTTATTTATTGCATTTAATTTTTTTGAAGTCGGTTTTATTTTTTCTTAAAAATTATTTTTATGACGATCCATATAGCGTATACCTTCTACTACAGCACTGTATACATTTGTTGTGTAATTCTGTAATGAACATAAAATTATTAAATTGAAGGGAATATATGTTAAAGTCACGCAGGGTGTTCAATTCACGCCAGATTTTTTATATGTATTGACAAGGGATGAATTTTCATTTAATAAATCAGCTTGAATTTTAATTAAATGAATTAATTTAAATTAAGGTTGGCGCGTAATATGGTATAAGAAAAAACCCAACAATATTTAAGTCACGCCAGATTTATTATTTTATATTTTTAGTGAAAATGTGATAGAAAGGTTGGTAATAGAGTATAGAAAAGGCGGAGGATTTCTATGCTTCAGTACAGACGGTCCTCTCAGTTTGCAGAGTTACCATCCGAGCCATGGGTCCCTTAACGATTCTTGTAACCCTGTTGGGTCTCTGTTCAGCTTATCTTAATATCGATGTGCAGATTTCCGATGGCCCTTTGAGGGGCGAAATTATGAAGTCTCGTCTTGGCAGAGAGTTCGTTGGCTTCAAAGGAATCCCCTATGCTGAACCACCCGTCGGAATGCTGCGATTTTCGGTAAGTAATTCCATTCAACTATTAAAATTAATTTTTAACACATCAAATACAATTTATTGCAATGAAATCAAAATCAAATTTTATCTACATGTTCTTAATTCTTTAAAAAAAAATTCACATTCAGATTTTAACTAGTTGCTTCGTGATTATTATTGAAATTAAATATTTTTGAAATAACTTTAAAATATCTTGAACTTCTCATTTTTTTTTATTTAATTTAAATTAGAGATTTTTTTTCTTAAATGAAACATTTTTGTATAGATTGAAAAACCATGAATGCTTTAATATTTCTGTAATGCATTAAGATTAAATTAAACAATTATTCTATCAAAATTAATATTGTAGGAATATTTCTACCTCCTGATTTACAGCACTAATATGTAGTTTTAATGATTTTAAATCAATAATTTTTTAATTTCGAAAAATTTGAATTAATAAAATTTTATTTTTTGATTTAATTAACTTGATATAAATTCAATTTCACAATTAATTTTAAAATATTTATATTTGCAATACATTATTAGTGAGTTTTAAATTGATTAAATTTATTAATTGAAATTGAAATCGGAGGAAAAGTGAAAACTTTTTCAATACTTGATACGCTCTCCATAAATCTTTCAGGAGGTAGTAGTAGAGGTGAGCTATGGAAATCAGCTAAATTTAGAGCCGTTCTAGTTATAAATTTAAATACCTATAAATTTTCAAAATGTACCTATTTATCATTTTCTGATTAATTAAGCACACTATAATTTCATTTTCCTAATTTTAATATATATTAATATTTGTAATTAGCTTTTCGTGGGTTTCAAATTAAATAATTAGATAAATTTAATAATTTTAAATGGAAAAATACCTGTTAGTTTCTTTATGGCTTTATATGGCCCCATAAAATCTCAATAAAATCGTTTTTTGTATTGGTGTACAAAAAGCTAGAGTGTTTAAAATATAATCTCCTCTCCACAATGGAAATTGAAACATTTTGACCTCAAAATGAAGTCTCTAAGAACTTTTCTTTTTTGTGTTATTGCGGGTATACGAATCAAATCTTTTTGAAAATTATTTTTCTTCGAGTTTCAGAAAAAACAGTAAAATTGAAATAAAACCAGTGAATTCAATAGTGCATTAATAAAAAAATTTAATTACTCGGGTTTTGAACAGTTCAAAGTAGGTTAAGAAATAATATTTTCGTAATTTTTGAGAATATATAAAATATAAGTAAATCTGTTCTGTTTCGGAGTCATTGAGGCTTTACAAAAATTGTATTGGGTTCTCAGGGCAACTTCACTCAAAGATTCTTATATATATATATATATATATATATATATATATATATATATATATATATATATATATATATATCTTCTATCTTCTATATATATAAAATAGAAAAGTATGTGGATATGTATGTGGAAACGATCTGATTGGCCAGTGCATAGCCAATGCCAAAGCGTTAAATTATTAGAACGATTCTGATTGGTCAGATAGTGATCGTGCTTAGGCAATGTGTTAAATAAATCTTTCCTTATTCTTCCTTATTTTTGAATCAATTTCATTCAGCACATTCTTTCGATACTTACAGTAAGATTTTAAATTTCAATTATTAAATTGGTATGAACGAGACGCTCCCCGCCAGGGGCTAGGTGACGCCGGGCCGAAGGCCCGGTCGTCAGCTTAGTATATATATAATTATTATTTATGCTTAGGAATGTTTAAATCATGAGAAAAATTATTTACAAAAAAATCTGTCTGTCTGTCTGTCTGGGTGAGGTTATTTCAGATAACTTATGAAAAAATTTTCTAAATCAAAATGTTTGTATTTTTGTACAAAAGAAAACTGAATAGATTTAGGGCTCAGTTCCTTTAGAAATTCCAGCTGTAAAAGGCAGAAAATTAGAAAAAAAATGATTGTATAGGGTAGATAAAATTCTCCACAAATTATTATATGTATTAGTAAACCTCACTGTTATGTCAGATTTCAGATTTGTAGCTCAAACTATTTGCAAATTTCTCATAAAACGCCAATTTAGCATTCTGAGCTTTAAAAGTTTTCATTTTTCTCTCTAATTAGGTCTTGAAATGATATTGAAAATATTTAATAATACTTTAATATAGCTAAAACTGATGTAGTTAATGAGCTCAATTCCGGTATATAGCTAAATTTTTGCTCTAAAAATATTTTGTGTTTAAATTAATTTTTTTCTTCAATTTCAAAATAAGCTAAAAAATCTATAAACAGAAAGAGCACATGAAATTTCTTCGATAAGAAAATGTTCTTTAAAATAGTGGAAATCCTTAAAATTTTGCTAAAGTTTTTTAAAAAATTCACTTTTTTCTTCTTTCTTTGATAAAATGCTGAATGAAATTGTCTTTAAAATTTTAGAATATTGATTACATATCCAGGTTTTCTGCCGAAAAAATACAACTTAATTGTGTATCGCTGAACTTTTACTTTATTAGATCATCTTCAGAGCGATAAACTTTTTAAAATCTTTAAAATTTTTAAAATCATTTAGTAAAAGTTTTATTTTTGACCGAAAACTTGATATGTCATCAAAATCCTCATAACTTTTACGATCGATCCACAAAAATTTTGGGTGTATTTTCAGAAAAAATATTATATATATATATATACTTATAAAAAGAATTTAAAATGAAATTGTATTTAATTTTAACATGAAATCGAGTTTTTCAAGAAATTTAAAATATTTATAAAATATAAATTAATTTCCGTGAAAATAAAATAATATTCTAAATATCTAGTTACTCTTTGTACTATTCATTATATTTATTGATAAAAATATATAGAAAAATAAAGTAGATTTTCAATTATCACATTTCAACGAATTTTAATTAAGTACATTTTATTTTTCGTAGATTTAATAAGAAATTTATAATATTCATAAAATTAATACTAAATTAGTAAAAATATATAAGTTTTAAAATAAAAATAAAATGCAATTTTGATGATCAATGAATTCTTTTAGAAAATTTGTGGTTTATTATTCTATATATATCCGGATTTTAATTTAATTTATTACATATTTTTTAAGGTCATATTTATTAGTATTTTCTCTAATTAAATAGCCGGACTTACTTTTAGATTTGAAAAAACAGTCGTGGTGGTATCTAGGTATAAATTTATTAGCCCCGAAGACCGAAATCGTAAAATTAGCGAAAAGTCTGAACGCAACTCGTTATGGACATTTATTAATTTAGTCGAGTCCTGAAATAAAAAAAATATTTCTATCAAAATAATGAATAAATTTTATATTCCGTAGGTAATTTCATTGTAAAGAGAAACAAAGAGGTTGTCCTCTGCTTGATGCAAATAAACATACACACATATATATCGAGATGATATATCTGTATATATATATTATTTATTTGTTTGAGACTATAGTTTTGAAGACTTGGTCTTCATCATCAGTCTTTTTTAATTATAAATGTTGTTTTTATACGACAAGGATATTGACTCCATGAAAAACAACATTTATAATTAAAAAGACTTATGATGAAGCCAAGTCTTCGAAACTATAGTCTCAAACAAATAAATATATATATATATATATATATATATATATATATATATATATATATATATATATATATATATATATATACAGATATATCATCTCGATATATATATATGTGTGTATGTTTATTTGCATCAAGCAGAGACAACCTCTTTGTTTCTCTTTGTGAATCAACGACTCTGCTACTCTCGTCAAAACAAAAACTTATCAATTAATTCCATTCTCAATTATTTATTGAATTCACATATGCACTAAAACTCTAAACATACCTATTAAATACATTTTTAGATCTTTTGGTGAACATTTTTTCAAAAAAAGTAACAAAAATACAATTATAACTTATTAGTTGAATAAAAGATTTCACTGTCGATGGTAACAGAATTGTTTTTATTTTAGGTTAAAAATAAAATAAAATGAGAGAGTCTTCTGTTTTTTAAATAAAATAGAAATAATTAAAAATTATTTTATTTAAAAAACAGAAGACTCTCTCATTTTATTTTATTTTTAACCTAAAATTATAACTTAATTCAACTATTATAATTCTCCATAAATTTCTATTAATGCTTCTTAGTAAAGAGGGTGGTTTGTTTTTTAATATTTGATTTTTTAAGTGGCTGTTTTTCTATTTTTTTTATACGAAATCTATCCTAAAATCATCATTGGTGTAGATTTTTTTAAAGAGAAATCAATAAGATTGTTCTCTGATTGATACAAATAAACATTATAAATATATATATATCTATATATAGCGGGTGAGTTTTTTTATCTTGAGACAGTCTTATAATTCAAAAACAGTATATGAAAAAAAGTTTCAAATAAAAGTTTATTTATATCGAGGGGGAAACTATACTACCCTATTCTTTGTCGACCTAGAACAAGCTTTCAAGGGTATTTCGAGGTCAACTTCTGTTTTTTAAATAGAAACCTATATGTTTCTGTACATATTCTAAATCTACAAAAAAAACTGAACAACTTTCATTCGAACTATTTTTTATACGACATCAAATAATAAAAAATATTAAATCAATTATATTTAAAAAAATCTAATAATTATTTTTAACAATCATTCAACTTAATTATCAAATAATAATGATTAAATAATTAATTATTAAATAAATAATTTAATAATTTTTCGACACTTCTGAGATATTCCAGAGTGTATCGCAAGTCTTCTGGATGAATTCCAGTTCCAATTTCGTTATTTTGTTAGAAAATCATAAGATGGTGTCTGTCATCTATTAAATCAGATGGAATGGAATATTTTCAATTATATGTCAGAAGGGTTGTTTTTTACCCCCTCGGGAATCGAACCCGAGTGCCAGTAACAGCAATCCGGGCCATCTGGCTGGTGAAAAACAACCCTTCTGACATATAATTAAAAATATTCCATTCTATCTGATTTAAAAGATGACACCATCTTATGATTTTCTAACAAAAGAACGAAATTGAAACTGGAATTCATCCAGATGACTTGCGGTACACTCTGGAATGTCACAGAACAGTGTCACAAAATTATTAAATTATTAATTATTATTGAATCATTTATTTAATAATTAATTATTTAATCATTATTATTTGATAATTAAGTTGAATGATTGTTAAAAATAATTATTAGATTTTTTTAAATATAATTGATTTAATATTTTTTATTATTTGATGTCGTATAAACAAATAGTTATTGAAAGTTGTTCAGTTTTTTTTATAGATTCAGAATATGTACAGAAACATATAGGTTTCCATTTAAAAAACAGAACTTGACATTGAAATATCCTTGAAGCTTGTTCTAGGTCGACAAACAATAGCGTAGTTTAGTTTCCCTTGATATAAATAAACTTTTATTTGAAACTTTTTTCATATAATGCACTGTTTTTGATTTACAAGACTGTCTCAAGATAAAAAACTCACCCGGTATATACATATATATGGCTTAACCTTCATCATCACTCTTTTTGATTAAAAATATTTTATCTGTTATGTTTCATCGGTTCAAATATCCGATTGTATCTAGGTAAATTCGTTTTGTTGTAATATTATAGTGAACTGGTCATATAACAATCGCTATTACAAAAAAACGAATTTACCGAGATACAATCGAATATTTGAACCGATGAGAAATAACAGATAAAATATTTTTAATCAAAAAGAGTGATGATGAATGTTAAGCCATCGAAACTAGTCTTTAATAAATAAATGATAAATATAAGTATTTAAATAATGGATGCAAAGATTTTATCTTTTTTTTTTGAGGTTCTTTTTTTGAAAAAAATATGGAAATTATTTAAAAAATCAACCCAGACTTATACTATTAATAAATGAATTTACTTAAGGACCAATCATAGATTTTAGAGAAAATATTTTTACATTGCATACCAGAGAGGTTCGTCCCCTTAGGAATCGAACCCAAGCGCTAAAAGCTTGCCGGTCCGTTAGCCAAACCTTTAAGACAAACATCTCTCTGACATGCAACATATATAAGAATTATAGCTAAAGATTTTTCACTCCTTTCAACTAGAAGGGAAAAGCAAAAAATCAGGCTAACTGAAAAAAGTTTTCAGTGAGGGGCCCTTTAATTAAATAATGAATGCAAATATTTAAGCATTTTTTTGAGTTTCTTTTTTTGAAAAAAGATGGAAATTATTTCAAAAACAACCCAGACTTATACTATTAATAAATGAATTTACTTAAGGACCAATCATAGATTTTAGAGAAAATATTTTTACATTGCATATCAGAGAGATTATATAAGTCTGGGTTGATTTTTGAAATAATTTCCATCTTTTTTTCAAAAAAGAAACTCAAAAAAAAATGCTTAAATATTTGCATTCATTATTTAATTAAAGGGCCCCTCACTGAAAACTTTTTTCAGTTTAGCCTGATTTTTTGCTTTTCCCTTCTAGTTGAAATGAGTGAAAAATCTTTAGCTATAATTCTTATATATGTTGCATGTCAGAGAGATGTTTGTCTTAAAGGTTTGGCTAACGGCCCGGCAAGCTAGTTAGCGCTTGGATTCGATTCCTAAGGGGACGAACCTCTCTGGTATGCAATGTAAAAATATTTTCTCTAAAATCTATGATTGGTCCTTAAGTAAATTCATTTATTAAGTTTTTATATTTGTTTTATAAATATATGTTAACGTTAGATGAACGCGAAAGTTAAAACTTTTTATCAGGTCACTGCCCTATTTTGGTACAATTGGGGCCTGATTCGTTTTGATACTGAACCAAGAGTTGAAAAAAGATAGGACCCAGTCGGGAACGATCCGACATCCTCTGCGTTAAGCCCGCAGATGTCTTTAAATGAAAAAGACATCTGCGGGCTCAACGCAGAGGATGTCGAGATCGTTCCCACTGGGTCCTATCTTTTTTCAACTCTTGGTTCAGTATCAAAACGAATCAGGCCCCAATGTACCAAAATAGGGCAGTGACCTGATAAAAAGTTTTAACTTTCGCGTTCATCTAACGTTAACATTAAACATTCCAAATAAAATTTATTATTGAATATCTGAACAAAATTCATCTGTTTCGATTCCCCAAGAATCAGACAGATGGGCTTTGTAGTAAATTTATATATATATATAAGCGAGTCGAGATCCCCTTGGGTTGATTTTTTAATGTATATAGTGATGTTGAATTAAGTTGTGTTTGTAATTTTGTCACTTATTTTGTAATGTTTACAACAAAATAATTCATAAGAGACTCAAAAAATATAATATGTTCCATAATTTTAGACATATTTGATTTCAATAAATAATAAAACATACAATCATGGGATATACAAATTAATTTATTTCCATTACCCAACAAAGAGTATTAGTAATTCTATTTTTAGTAATACAATAATAATATTGTTTTTCTTGAAAAAATTCGAAGTTGAGATCTGAGATTTTTACAGATCTCAGTCCCCTGAGTATATAAAAATTATTTTTAAAAAATCTTTGTCTCGATACCAAAAAGCTGACTAGACTATTTAACCAATAATAACGAAATTTCGAATTTAGAAGTTTTGACTAATTCATAAAACTAAATATTTTAAATTTATTTTTCCCGAACCATTTTTGTAGTTTCGAAATTTTACAAAAATGTTACTATAAATAATTGTGATAAAAAATTTGAGTTAGCAGAAAGTTTTATCAATTATACAAAAAATTTTCATTATGATTTTAGGAAAACTTGATATTTTAGAAAATATTAATTATATTATTATTTCGGTAAAAATATGGTCCCTAGTGAAAGATGGATTTCCATTACAGAATTAATTTTGGGCGATTTATCCTCTCATTTATTTTATCTAATAAAGTTCCTTAAACAAATAAGATTATACTTCATTCAAAATTCATTAATTCATTCACTATGTAATGGAAATTCTTCTTTTGTTAGGGACTACATTTGTTTTTGAAATAAATAACTAATATCTTTTAAAATATTATTTTTAGTGAAATTATTTATAGAATCTTTTTAATTTTAATTATTTATTATTTTATTTTTTGATTTTGATTGCATTTCTTACTATTTCGGATCAAAGATAAATTAATATTCATCCATAAAGCATTGTACTACTTGTTCATATTCAGTGATTGATTATTAAAAAAGCTTTTGTTTATTACATTTTCTTATTCTGTTTTTTCACTTATTGAGCGATTTCGGTCTTTGAGGCTTACATATGAAGGATATAGAGGATAAACGCACATTGTCAACTAAAACAATTCTCAATAGAAGGCACCGTTACCTTGTATTATTTAACTTCTTCCAACTTGCCGAGGTAATTGAAGCCCGTGAGAATCCGTAGTGGAGAATGTCCCCTGAAACTTTTTTTTAAGTAAAAATAACAACATGATAAATAACATTTTATTTTAATTTATTGAATAAATTTTTTATAATTTTTCTCATTAATATATCAAAGAATAATTGATACATCAACGAGAATTATTTTGACCGCGCTTATTTGAAAAAGATATTTATCGCGAGACTACTGCTGATAACGCTATTGGATTCTGCGGAGTCTTAAGTCTGGACCATGTCTAGCTGGCTATACGCAAAATGACGTTGGATTGTAGCTAAGTGGATCACATCTTTTTCTCTCTTGGTCGAGACTTAAGACTCCGCAGACTCCAATAGCTTAATCCGCAGTAGTCTGGCGATAGATATCTTTTTCAAATAAGCGCGGTCAAAATAATTCTCGTTGACGTATCAATTATTCCTTGATATATTAATGAGAAAAATTATAAAAAATTTATTTAATATCATTATTTCAAGTTAAAAATATATAAGTTCAGATATTGTTTTCACTCAATATTTGACAAAAATTCCCTACATTAGATTCGCGATTGAATCAAATGTAGAAAATATCCGATTAATTTATTGAGTAAAATCCTTTTATTTTCACAATTGAATTTAACAACTGATCCTCACTGGCTTCAGTCACCTCGCCAAATTGGAAGAAGTTAAATAAAATAATTCTGTAAAAAACAAAAACAAAAAACAAACAAACAATTTTTAAATGTTGAAATTGCGCCCTCTTCCTCAGTATAGCAAAACTTTTCCCGACATTTTAAGCTTGATATAAGGCCTTTATTCTAAAAATGAAAGTACAGATTAATGGTTTCCTTCAAATGCTTCTAGATGGCATGAGAATCACATTTTTGACAAAAATTAACATCCCCTTTGATATACAAATATAAAATAGAATTGATTAGTGATTGGAAATTTGAAGTTGACCAGAAAAAATTAACGAAACCTTTGTTTCTATGTACCAAATTAATTAATTGACACCCTTATTATAAATTTACTTACTTGATTTGTCAATAGAAAAAACGACGTCTAAAGTATAATTAGCCAGGCGGGCTTTGCCGTATATACGGTTGCATATCATTCAGGGGTATTTAGTTTTATTTAACTATCATTGCACGCTCATCATTAGCCTTATATAGCTCTCAAAACTTTAATTAATTAATCCCTTCGTAAAATAGATTAATATTCCATTAAATAAAGTTGAGAAATAAAGTAGTAAATATAACAATAACACAATTAAAATAATTTTTTTTTATTCATTCATCCCTGGCCTTTTAGCCATCAGATACATATTTTTACAATTAAAATTGAATTGATAACATAAAAAGTAAAATACAAATACAGTACAATACATATACAATACAATACAAAATACAGTATTTTATAAAATATAATACAAAATTAAAATAATAAAGATTAATTTTCAAATATTAGCATATTTTCTGAAATAATTTTTATAATATAATCATTCTCATTCTATTCAAAGCTTAAGATTCGAAGAGTAGAGGAGTTAGGGAAGCAAATCACTCCTTTTCTTTTCAATAAATTTCAGAAAAGGGGTCTCATAAATTCCAAGTTTTTAATATTCCTTCATTAATACATAATACAATTATTTTGAAAGGATTTTTCTTTAAGAAAATTTTTTATATATCTAAATTTTTCTTGAAATCATTTTACAAACACAAAGTCACAAGACGATCCTCTCAGCCCCGGGGTTTTTCTGTGTATTAAAACAGTAAAAACAGTAAAAACGTATTGATTTATTATTGATTTTTATAAATCTTGGTATAAATTAATAAATAAACATGAATATAATTATTGAAAAATGTGTTATCAACCAATTAAACATATGGCCCGGCTCGCGACTTTGTGTTTATGAAAAAACTTGTGCGTTCTAGAGTTAAATTTATACCTTGATCCTAAGTTTCATTAAAAAAAAAAAAAAAATTAAAAAACATTTTTAGAATCTCTAATTAAGAGAAGCCAGGAAGCATTCAAATTTATTTGTTGGTTGATTTTTTTAACCGACTTCAAAAAGGAGGAGGTTCTCAATTCGACTGATTTTTTTTTTTTTTTTTGTCTATGTTACCTGATATCTTTGCCAATTGTCAACCGATTTTGATGATTTTTTTGCATTGGGTTCAGTCTAGTTTCCGATTGGTCCCGTTTTTTGTTCGTTGGTATTGGACCTTTTTTGCTATGTTTGTTTAGGCATAACTTCTTTGTTTATGAACCGATTTCGATGATTCTTTTTATATTGTAAGGAGGGTACCTTAGGGGGGTCTCATATTAATTTAGTCAAGTTCTGATGATATGATCAATGACGAATTAACGTAAATATCCAATTCTTATTAGCAAATAATCGAAATTATAATAAATAAAATAACTAATCTTAAAACGTTTATTGAAAACCCGAAAACGTTTTTAGAGAATTTCTATATTTATCAATTGAATTTTATGATCATTTTCTGATTCATTCGCCCGACGTTTTCTCTTACGAGATGCAGGCAAGTTATTATATTAAGTCACTATTAATAACATCACTAAAAAGAGAAAAATAAAAATAATTTTTATAAAAAAAAAATAATAAAACCGACTTCAAAAAAATTAAATGCAACAAACAAAATAATAAGAACCCAAAAATCAAATAAAATACACTAAAAGGTATAAAATAATTATCTTATTTAGTTACAACAAAATGACGAAATATTTACATGAAATCACTTTTTGAAGTCGGTGCCAAACAAACTATATAAGCGAGCCTACCCGACAATCGTACTAAGTAAAATCCGTCGAGTTTGATTCATAAAATGTATATGTTTGGCACCGACTTCGAAAAGTGATTTCATGTAAATATTTCGTCAAAAGAAGAAACAAAGAGGTTGTCCTCTGCTTGATGCAAATAAACATACACACATATATATCGAGATGATATATCTGTATATATATTAATTATTTGTTTGAGACTATAGTTTCGAAGACTTGGTCTTCATCATCAGCCTTTCTTCAATTATAAATGTTTTTCATGGAGTCAATATCCATATGATATTGATTCCATGAAAAACATTTATAATTGAAAAAGACTGATGATGAAGACCAAGTCTTCGAAACTATAGTCTCAAACAAATAAATATATATATACGATATATCATCTCGATATATATGTGTGTATATTTATTTGCATCAAGCAGAAGGACAACCTCTTTGTTTCTCTTTGTGAATCAACAATTCTGCTACTCTCGGCAAAAACAAAAACTTTTCAATTAAATATTTCGTCGTTTAGTTGTAACTAAGTTAGATTATTATTTAATACCTTTTAGTGTATTTTATTTTATTTTCGAGTTCTCATTATTTTATTTGTTGCATTTAATTTTTTTGAAATCAGTTTTATTTTTTTTTATAAAAATTATTAGAATGATCACTTCTGATGCCCAAATCTTAACAAGAAATTAAATCATTTGTGCAAAATATAGCAAAAACCTTTGTTTTTCAGCCTGCTCTACTCCCATCAAAATGGACTAAAGTACGAGAAAACATGCGTCAGGTCCCGCAGTGCATCCAACGCAACATGTATCAGCCAGTTATCGAAATAGCAGGCGATGAGGATTGCCTTTATCTCAGTGTTTACACTCCGTCAGTAAGTATTTAGCTAAACACTTTTTATTTAAGTAGATTATTCTTATCAAATAATCAAAGGAATAACTGAATTATATTTTAGGATTAATATAATTTAATCGTGAAATTTTGAAATTTATGAAATAATAATAATAAGTTGGTATCGGGAAATAAGGACTATATTTTTATGCCGACGTTTCATCAACTTTCTTGACTTCTTCAGGGCTCAAATAGTTATCTTCCTTTTATTTTTGTCATTTTTATAATTCTCTCTTAGTTACAATTAGCGAATAACATATCAAGGCAAGTCATTGACCTTTTCATCAATCAGATTGAAAATGTTTTAAAATTTTCTATCTGAATTATGAAAAGCTCAAATGATTTGCCTTGCTATTAGTACAAGATCCCTACTTAGGTCGACCTTCACCTATCGAGTTTCCTGATGAAATTAATATTTTGATAATATAATGTATTAATAAACAATACTTGATAGGGTCGACATCCAATTTCTCTGCATAGCTATTTTTGATAAAAAATAAAATTATCTACATTTTCATATATAACAATAAAGGAAACTCTATAACTACAAAATACTAATTCGAAGTTACCTGTTGATACCCTGTCTACCTAGAATTATGGAGGGAAAAAGATGGCGACCCAACTTTGGCATTTTATATACTTATTTTACTCTCGATTTGTAATTTATTTTGGAAACTCGATAACTACATTTATGTAATAAAATTAAAAACTTTAATTTTTTTAATAAAAATAGCTATGTAGGGAAATTGGATGTCGACCCTATCAAGTTTTGCTTATTAATACATTATATTATCAAAATATTAATTCCATTAGGAAACTCGATAGGTGAAGGTCGACCTAAGTCGGGATCTTGGACTAAATTTTTTTCGCTAAGAGATAATTATAAAAATGACAAATATGCAAGGCAGATAACTATTTGAACCCTGAAGAAGTCATAAAAGTTGATGAAACGCTGGCAACAAAATAAAAATATAGTCCTTGTTTCCCGAAACCAACTTTAATAATTTAATCGATAGACATGACTAATCATAATAATGATAATAAGCTTAATGAATTAGAATTAAATTGGTGTAACTGATTTATTTTTATTTTGCAGGCAACTTCTGATGCTAAATTGCCTGTCATGGTATTTATCCACGGAGGCGGTCTTGAAATCGGGCAAGGTTTTGTGTATGAACCTAATTTTCTTTTGGACAAAGATATTGTACTTGTAATCATCCAATACAGATTGGGACCATTAGGCAAGTACATTTATTTTATGACTTTAGTTTATTTTCATATATTACTACAATTGGTTTGTTTTCTCAGGGCTTTTGTTGATAGTCATTTTTTTATTAGATAGATTTCTGTTTTATTGATTTTGAAAAGGTCTATAGTACAAGATACCGACTTAGGTCGAACTTCACCTATCGAGTTTTTTAATGAAATTAATATTTTGATAATATAATGTATTAATAAACAAAACTTGATAGGGTCGACATCCAATTTCCCTGCATAGCTATTTTATCTAATTTATTAGATTTATTTTTATTTATTTATTATTTATTATTTTTTTTTTTTGATTATCTACATTTTCATACATAACAATAAAGAAAACTCGATAACTACATTTATGTAATAAAACAACTTTAATTCTTTATTAAAAATAGCTATGCCGGGAAATTGGATGTCGACCCTATCAAGTTTTAGTTTATTAATACATTTATTATCAAAATATTAATTTCATTAGGAAACTCGATAGGTGAAGCTCGACCTAAGTCGGGATCATAGACTACTATTCATTTATAAGCATAATATAAATACCTATTATATATAACAACTGAAATAATAGTTTATATATACCATATTAGAATGCAATTTTTTTTCTTTTTTTACATTACAAACGGGTCGTGTTGAAGTATTGTAATCGTGCATAAAAAAGAGGATCTTTTAATATTTCGTTCAATAAATAATACTTAAATATAATGAGAACAGTAATTCTTTTTTTTAATTATTCTCACTTTTTGGCGTTTCACTAAATCATATGGCCATTGAGGTGGTTTTGTAGGGAATTAAATTTCCTTCACAAATATCTACTTAACAACAATTTTAGCTTAATTAGTTTAGTAGTAATGAGTCTTCAAAGTTGATTTTTTGGATAAATTTGTCTATATACATTAGGATGTCCCAAAAAAAGGAATGTTTTTTTATTTTTGATCTCGCGTGAAAATTTCAAATCGATATATCAATTTATAGATGTGGCTCAGGATATTTTTAATTTTTAAAGTAGTGTACTTTAGCTGTTTTCGAGTGACCTGTAAATAGAATAGAAATGAAGTCTTCTTTCTCGTTAAGATATCAACATAAAGAATTTTTTTTTAATATTTACACAATTTACAGGTCACTCGAAAACATCTAAAGTACACTATTTTAAAAATTAAAAAAATCTTGAGCGCCCTCTATAAATTGATATAACTTAAAATTTTCAAAATATTTATAATTTTCAACGTAGAAAATAATAACACAATTAGAAAAAAAATTCAATTTTCTAATATACCATTTTGAAAATTAAAATTCTTGAGTGACCACTAAAATTTTTTTATCGAGTTGATTTTTTGGTGAGCATTTTTAAAAACATAAAATATATTTTCTTGCGAGATCAAAAATAAAAAAAATATTCGTTTTTTTGGCCACCCACCCTAATATACTAATATAATTGTCAAAACTTCGATTCATACATTTATTAAAATTAAAATGAAGATATTTTTATACAAAAAATTCTCTGAAAAATATTCAACAATATATGAATTGAATGAGACAATAAAAGAGTGTGTCTTCTGCTGCAATTATAAAGCAGAAGACACACTCTTTATTGTCTCATTCAATACATAAAAATTATGCTACCCTCGGCACAAAAAATTTCAATTTAATATATGAATTGTTTTCATTTTATTAAATTTTTAGATTTTTTATTATTATTATTTAATTTCTGTTTTATTTTATTTTGTATGTCAAAATAAAATAAAATATAATAACAATTTTATATAACACAGAAATTTTTTGACGGGTTATTGTGGTGTTTCACAAAGAGGAAAACATTTTTTTAAAAATTAAATTTTTTTTTTAATTTTTTTTTTTATTAAGTATATTTAAAAAAAAAATTATTTCCTCTTTGGGAAACACCACTATAACCCGTCAAAAAAATTCCCATGTTTATTATGTTTCACTATAAACAAACACAGCTTTGCCTAAATGTAATTTTATATAATGTTTGGCCAATGAAAGTTATCAGTACGTTCTACATTAATAGCATTTTATGATTGTATACTGTATAAACTTTAATTAATAAATCGTGTAGAATATTAACTAAAGTGGTTCGCATATCTACAAATTATGGAGAGAACTATTTTTGAAAAAATTGTTTTTATATTCTAGGTTTTCTCAGTACGGGAGACACCGTTTGTCCTGGAAATGAAGGACTCAAAGACCAAGTTGTGGCTCTGAAATGGGTTCGTAGCAATATCAAATATTTCGGAGGAGATCCAGAACTTATTACTCTTTTCGGCCAATCCGCTGGAGCAGCTTCCGTTGAAACTCATCTCTATTCTCCACTAACTGAAGGTACACATTTTTAAATTTGTATTATACTCATTAATTTGAATTTCATTTTCTGAAAATGCAATTACGTATCTCACCTTCTTCTATGAAAAAGAGGGCTAGAAAAACGTATTAACTTTAGAGGTTTAATACTTAGTTTTTTTTATCAATTAGAATATAAAGTTCAAGGATAATTTTTTCTAGATTAAAAAATGTTTGGGGTCTAGGCTGGCCGATATTGTGGCGTATTTAATTCCAACGGCGAGAATATAGTTATAGTTCACTTCACAAATTTAACAAATATAACACTCTATACGCGAAGCACGGCTTTCCAGCTAGCCCACGGATCCTCCCGCCGAATAAGCTCTTTAGATTGAATGTCATTTTTCCTTTTCGCGGCTTTTTCTATTTATAGTATAGTTATAGTTACTTATGTTTTAGACAAATTAACTTTTAAACTTTTAGTTTTAATTTTTTTTTTCTTAAAGCAATTTAAACCACGAAAGTTAAATAATATGATCAATAATTTTAAAAAAATGTTTCCACCAAGTACCAACACCAAATTCCTTAAAAAAAAAAAACTAATAATTTCTTATGTTAATTCTACATTTAGAAAAAAAATTAAAACTAAAAGTTTAAAAAGTTAATTTGTCTAAAACATAAGTAATTATACTATAAATAGAAAAAAGCCGCGAAAACGAAAAATGACATTTAATCTAAAGAGCTTATTCGGCGAGAGGATCCGTAGGCTAGTTGGAAAGCCGCTCTTCTCGTAAAGGAGAGAGACATGTTCGAGTGGATGATCAATTTATTTTTCGTTTTCAAAAAAATAATAAAATAATTTTCTAAATGTAGAATTAATATAAGAAATTATTGATCATATTATTTAACTTTCGCGATTCAAATTGCTTTAAGAAAAAAAAAATTAAAACTAAAAGTTTAAAAGTTAATTTGTCTATAACACTCTATAATCTGGCAACTACACTTAATTATACAATTATTCACACACTTACACAAATTTACAATACATTTACTGATATTGTTTCAAAATGACCAATATTCGAAAATAAATTATAAGAAACAAAGGTTTTTGGGCCCGAAGCAACCAGAAAACTTCTTAACGAGTCAGAGATTCACATTATCCGTTTAATTAATTAAAGGGACATGAAGGAAGTTGGCAAATCGATTTAATTACCAATTCTTAGTTAAATTATCTTTTGATGAACTTTTTGTTTTCCAAAACAAAACGAAAAAATGTCTAACTATAATCATAACTAAAAAAATTAATTTGGGAATATATTAAATGAGGTATCTTTGTAAATAAGAGTTGAAATTTTAGTAAAACCACACATAATTAATTATAATTATTTATTGAACAGGAATAAATAATATAATAAACTGCAATGCTCGATCGACATATTCTTTGATAGAATATTCGATCGAAACGTGGTGGTTTATTGTATTATTTATTGGTGTTCAATAAATAATTATAATTAATTATGTATCATTTTACTAAAATTTCAACTCTTAAATACAATTAATTTAAAAAATAAAAGCTTCAACAGCTTCATTACTAATAAATATCTTTGTAAATGTAAATCTAAAAGAAGAAATTTTTAATAGAAATAAATATTTAATTGTACTTATTTTTTAGTAATTAAATGAAATAATGTATAAATTATTGATTTTAACTATTTTATTATAATAAATTAAATTAAATATTTTCTTTTCGAGGACTTAATAATTAGATTGATGATCTGGAAGGTTTTTTTTAGTAGACTACTCATGATGAAATTGGAAAATAAATCAAAATTTAATCAGTTGAGTCAACTAATTTAAATTTTTATTTGTTTTTTATCTATCTATATCACTTGAAAAGGTTTAAAAATTAAATTCCGAAACAGCTTGGATAAACAAGAAAATTTGAAATGATTTTTCGATTCACCATATTTAGTCTAACACAACAAAAACTCAGATTAATAACCTAGTAGTCAAGGCCTCAAATAGAAAATATTTCAATGGATTAATAATAATAAAATAGTAAAAAATATAAATTATTACAATACTCTAGTTCATCAAGAGTAGGATCATAGGGTTTTTAGCGTACTGTTTCAAAAGTCAAACGGAACCCTACTAGTGTCATTACAATATATGTTTGTCTGTCAGAGTAATGTAGATCATTAATTAAATAAGATTCAAACTTGAAATTCCCAAGTTATATGTTTTAATGTTCTCCGAAATCAAAAATGAAATTAAAGTTTAAAATTTAAATTTATGAGGTATCCCTGTAAAGTCTTCCTAAATAGAAATAGACGAAAATTTTTTAATTTATTTTTGTTTTAAAATTATGTTTTGAGAGAGTCAAAAGTTGCCATTTTTAGATTATTTTTATACAATCCCAATTTCAATCAAGTAATTAAATTATAATTCAGAAAAAATTCTTAATATATTAATTAAAAAAAAAAAAAAAAAGAAGATTTGTATTTTTTTAATTTATAAAAACAGTCAATAAAATTTTTTTCTTTTATATATATTAGACCAAAAAGAAAAAAAAATTATTGATTGTTTTTATAAATTAAAAAAATGCAAATCTTTTATAAAAAAACAATCCAAAACACGTTTATTCAAAGGTCAAACGTTTCGGGAGAATTTCTCTCTTTTTCAATGACAAATTTTTTTCATAAAAAAGAAAAAAGAAAGAAAAAGCAACTTTTTTCTTTTTTGAAAAAGGGAGTAATTCTCCCAAAACGTTTGACCTTTGAATAAACGTGTTTTGGATTGTTTTTTATAAAGATTTGTATTTTTTATATTAGTTCATTTAAATTATTAATAAAGTTTGTATATACATATCTTACTGATATTCTTTGGCCGGGCTGAAATATTGAATTCACTGAATGACTAGTCATTCATCTACTACCTAATATATAAATAAATGTTAGGTAGGAATTCTATGTTTGCGTCTTACACTTGACCAGTTTATATTTTACTAAAAAATGGTAAATACAATTAATTTTTTCCCTATAAAAGGTATTTCTTTTTGAATGATTCATCCAAAATAGCGATGAATCCCAACGGTGGTCGAGGCGGTGAAACCTGAAAATCCCTAAGGAAAATTTACTATTCTAATAAATGTTCATTTTGTGAAGATCCTCCAATGGTTCCCTTGTACATTTTCTAATTGAAATTTTAGGTCAGTGGGTTCCGTAATAGGAAAATGTTATCGAAAGATAGTTCAAGTAAGCACGGGTGATTAAATATTTTTGGGTATCTTCCGATCATGTCACAGAAAGAATCACATTTTAAATGCATTTTAATTTTTTTATATATGTATATATTTTTTTTATTTACATAATAAAGAATTTATTCAAATAAAAATATACGTTCTACCTTGGAATTGCGCAACTAGGTTTCCGAACTAGTAGACTAGTAGAGTCATACCTTGCGACTGGGCAATTAATATATATAAAAAAACATTAAATCAGATTTTAAAAGACTAATTCAACGGTAGCTTAGTCAAAGGGGTGTGATATATTTTTTTTTTAATTTGTCCTTTTATGCTTGTCAAAATTGTGTTTCATTTTTGTGGTTTATCAAATTTTAACTACCTGGGTCGATTAATAATTTAGAAGATACGGGCCTGTGTGACAGAGGGGGCAGATAGAAAGATTTCGACGTTTGAACGTGATAGTTCTTATTTTTTGCATTGAAAAAAATAGTTTAGATTTACTATCTTTATTTCTCTATTTTTACTTTTACTTTTTATTTTTTATAGAATTTTAGATTAAACGCCGCCAAAAATAAAGAGCAGAGATACCTAAAAATATCGCAAGTTTTTGTCAGTTTATTTATATTTTGTATATATTTTAGGACTTTTCCATCGAGCCATCTTACAGTCCGGGTCCAGTTTGGCTCCCTGGTTTACTACAAAATCACTTACTTCAGAAACCCAGCAATTGGCTGCTTATCTAGGTTGTACTGACCTTGAGTCTAAATCAATTGTTGATTGTATGCGCCAGAAGAAAGCTGAGGAAATTATCCGAGCTTTAACCATCTTTGAGGTAACTATTTTAAAACCATTGACATTCTTATCAATTTCCCTTTGCCTGAGTCAACTAACGTAAAAGAACAATATATACCTATTTCTTATATCGTCGCCTTAGAGTTTAAACCTGCTAAATCCATTTTTTATAATATATACCATATTAATACCGTTCGAAAGGAAAAGAGATGCAGCATCGTCCAAGTAAAACTGCTACTTAAAATTACCATTGTATGTTGTAGAAAAAAAATGTGAAAAATAGTTTCTTTCCAAAAGAACAATATTAAATTTTGTTTGTTTTTTCTCTGCCCTGTAAAATTTCCTTGTTGTGGGTTAGCAGGTTTACACTCTAAGTCGATAATATTTTCTCTTTTCTATTATTCTCATTTTTTTTTGCTAAATTTTTTCGAATCATCTCATATATGGCTAAAACTATTTTGATAAAAAGTCTCTACGATTCAGTTTGCTAATAAAGCATCACTATTTCTGTGATTTCTATTTTTTTTATATATATTGACATGTCAGAATACAAATTCTTTATAGAATAATATTTTTTCTGAGATGTCAATTATTTGCTCATTGTGTTTAAAAATGTCTGAAATGTAAGGAAAAATAATTTTCAACCATTTTTTTTTGTCTGTCTTTTTGTCTGTGTGAATTCCGATTTGTCAATTAACTCAAGAACGTAAAGTCTTGGAAAGCTCGTTTGGTAACAAAATGTTGATATTTCCAATCGTATTTCCATATAGCAGAGAACTGATTAGATTTTGGCCTATCTAAATTTCGAACACCAGGTTCAAAAATGCAAAAAATATCATTTTTGTTTTCACGATAATTAAAATAAAAAATAAGTTTCTAATTAGTATTTTATTATTTTTAACAAATTGTTTGAGTAGACATAGTGCCCATAATTATTAAAGTGGTCTAAGTCATTGATTGTTAGTTTCGAGATATTTAAAGTTTTATAAAATAACGGTTCAATTTTATGCGATTTTTCAAAACCGACATCTTATTACTGTACTTTTTAAATGGATGGAAAATAAAATATGAATAAACAAATTTTTTAATTTTTTGACTTAGTCCACTTTCATAATTATGGGCACATATATATATGGTATTATTATTATGGTGTATATATATATATATTATTTTTTATATTTATATTTGAAGCACATTATTTATTAAAGACCAATAATTAAATTTATTATTTTATTTCAGGAATGGGAAAGGGATCCCCAGTTTATTTTCCGGGCTGTTGTGGAAACCGAAGAAGTTGGTAAAGATCGATTTTTAACCGAACTTCCCATAGAAGCTATGCATAGTTACTCTGTTGAACCTATTCCGGTGATGCTTGGAATGAACTCAGATGAGGGATTTTTCAAAGTTACAGGTAAGCTGATCTACTGCTTTCTTTTATATTTGTGACTATTCAAGCAATAAGCCTAGAAAGAATAAACGCTTTACAGCCAACCTAAAAAATTTGGTTATTAAATTTATCAATAATTTAATACCTACTGAATTCGAAACAATTATTTTAATGCCAAAACTGATTTCACGGATACACCAGTTAGTGAGAAGTTGAGAACATTTCGTTTTCGGTAAACAGTACCAACTTTTGGTATTTTTCTAATACTTTAAAGAAGAGGTTACTCGCACTAGATCACTGGTCTATTAGTTTAAGAGATGCCGACGAATTTATATACAGTATTTTCGCAAACCATGTTTCTTCATCATACAATACTCAGTCCTAAAACATAAAGAGAAATCAATGAAATTGTCTTCTGCCTGATGAAAATAAAATATACATTTACCTACCTTTCAAATATAAATATGTATATGTATCTGTTTATTTTCATTAATTAGAGGACAACTTCATATATATACAATTAAATCCGAACTAATTGGGGCTGTAGCCTGTTCAGATTTCAATTTGTTCGGATTAGCCGAAAGCAGCTTCGACAATTGAAGATAGCTTATATCAAGTGAAAGATTATGCGATATTTTGTGTGTTTCTATTATTATTTCATTGTTTTTGCAAAGTGATTAACCTAAAGAATTTCAATAACCAATTTTTACCGTTTTTTGATCCTGGATGATATATGTATGTAGTGTATGTAGACACATTTATTCTTTGTTAGGTATGCTAACTGCACTTCTTTGTTAATTTTCAACTAATTATGTAAAATAAGGTTATAATGTAGAATATATACATAATTGTTTTATGACTAAATAAATAAGTTTCTCTATTTTGAGTTCGGATTTCCCGGGATTTCGGATTAGAGGGGTTTCACTGTATATCATATAAAAAAGATATTCTGAACCGTATTTCTTTACAGTCTGATAGAAAGTGAGTGAACGGGAATTTTTATTTGACTTAGTCAACATAGAATTTTGAAAATGCACTTAATATAATAATAAGAAATCTGAGATATAGTTGAAATTTAAAACAAAGGTGTAGCTTTTTAATAAAAACTTAACTGCCTTATTTAAATCTTTTTTTATAATGCAATCGAAGCAGTGAGAAGATACATAATATCCTATTTAATTATTATTGGTTCGTTGTATTATCGAAGAGAGCTGTATTCAAGGGAAAGGCAAGGTGTTTGGGCTTCCTTGAAGGTCTTGAAGGAATGGAGCTTGTATTAGACGTCAGGGTAGTGGGAGACAGGAAGCAGGGGTTAATCTGGGACACATCAAATGGGAAAAACAAATCAAGTTGCCTCCTCATGTGACTTTTGACAAAGAGATGGTCATTAGACCGGTCGATTGGGAATTCTCAGGCCGAGCCTGCGAGGGAGAACGTTCCAACCCTTAGAAATCATTGGGATAAACGTATTAACATTATCTACAACCATTCAAGTGCTATCCAAATACTAATTCGATTTTTTAGTAGGTTCTAAATATGTAGTTTATTCTTGAAGATATAGACTTGAAAAAATAATGTAAATAAAATCGTCGTCAGCTCTCGGGCTAAATATTAATAAATATTCCTCTAATTATTATTTTGTATTCATTTTAAAACTAATTTCAGAACTTGTTTCACATCCTAAACTTATGGATCAAATGTCCAAAGACTATAAAATGATTTTGCCATACGCTCTACAATACAAATACTCAACAAGTAATCCAAAGGAGGTAACTGAGAAATTAATGAAGTTTTATTTCGAAGACTCAGAAATAGGAATGAATAATATAAGATCATTAATCAATGTAAGTACCAAATGTCAATAAAAACTTATTTATCCCCATGAATAGTTCAACCCGAAAGCATTTTTCAGTACAATCTTATTTCTTCTAAGAAAATTCAAAATCAAATTTTTAATTTTAAATATTATATAACTCAGGATTAATATTTGTGTGTAATGTAAATAAATAAATAATTTAAAGGCAAATAATTATAAAGAAGAATTATTTAAACTTTTTCATTTGTTCGACAGCTCTACACCGATGCCTGGTTCACAGAGAGCATTGTGAGGTCTGCTTGGATCATGGCTTCTAGATCTTGTGCCAAATCGTACTTTTATTACTTTACTTATAGAGGAGAAAGGTCCTTAGTAGATACTTATAGCCATCCAGGTGGTAACTTTGGTAAATTATTCTTTTAATTTGAATTACATAAAATACCTACTAGGCTATATGTCCTGTCCAGATTTTGATTTCAATTTTGAACCACCAAATTTAGAATTTCCTCAAAATAATCTGAAAATCTCAGCTTCCTAACTCACTTCTTAGGGCCGTTGTATGTCGGTTTGAAAAGTCTTTGTTAAGTTGACAAACGGTCAAGCCTTAGTATTCACCAAGTGCCCGGCCATATGGCCAATCAGATGAAAGTACATGTCATCTGATTGGCCATCCGGCCGGACACAATGTGAATACTAAGATTTGATCGTTTGTCAACTTAACAAAGACTTTACAAACCGACATACAACTGGCCCTAAGTGATCTAAATCTGGACTTATTATGGCTCTGTCGTTATTTGAATTTTATAGAATGATTGAAACAGTTTTTTTAACATTTTGTTGCAATTTTTCAGGTGTTAGCCATGGCAATGAAACGTATTTTATTCCCATTTGAATTTCAATATGCGAATCAGACCAGAGATTCTTCGGATACAGCTATGATTGAATTTATGACAGAACTTTGGACACACTTTGCTAAACATGGGTAAATATTTGATATTCAGTTTATTTATACCTAGAGTTTATACAGTATATGGGTCATTCCATGTCAATTCAATGACGTTTTTTCGGTGACCCTCTTCGATTTTTTGATTTTCTGATATGTTAATATATAGAAAGAAGTACCCTCGTAAATGTTTACCTTATACTCTTATAACTTAACCCATAACGACATTTCGATTTTTGAAGAAAATATTATTAAAATATTCATAACTTTGACAAGAATAAAGATAGGGTACTATAATGTTTTAAATTACAATTTTGGTGTTTTTTGAGGCTCTTGAAAACCTTGGAAACAGATGGAATGTCTTCGTTAGGAAAAATAAATAAAATTTCCTTATATTCTAACATGTAGATAGAATATAAGAAATTTTATTTCTTTTCCTAACGAAAACATTCCATCTGTTTCAAGGTTTTCAAAAACTTCAAAAAACACTCAAAATTGTAAGAATAAAGATATTCTAACTAAATAGGGGGTCAGTGTTTTTCGTTTTTAATTTACTTTTTGAAAAAAATTTCAAAAATTGAGAAAACAAAATTTGTAATGCTTCTTTTTTTGCCCTTTTTACTCAAAAAATTGGATTTTCTCTCGATGGGACACCTTCGATCTTTCTCAAAAAAATTCACAAAATTCAATGTTAAATTTTTTTTGAACTATTAGCGAAGAAAGGATTCAAATAACTTCAATTAAAAAAAAAATTGATTTTTTTTTGTAATTTCTATTTTCTTATGTTCTGAGATCATGATAGTTAATTTAAATAACTTAAACATAAAGAATTTTATCCCTTTGAAGTACTTGCACTGTAAAATATAATAATTTACATCAAAATTGATTTGAAATGATTGAATTAAGTACAAAGATTACTTGAATGAAAATTTTTCGTATAAATTATTATATTTTACAGTGTAAGTACTTCTAAGGGATAAAATTCTTCATTTTTACGATATTTAAATCAATTATTGTGATCTCAGAACAGAAAAAATGCAGATATTAAAAAAAATCAAAGAAAAAATTTAATTAGAAGTTATTTGAATCTTTTGTTCGTTAATAGCGCAAAAATTTTGTTTTTTAACGTAGAATTTTTTGACTTTTTTTTCTAGTAAAAAAAAAATGCAAAAAAATAATTGAAATTTTTTTTCTCAAATTTTGAAATTTTTTCAAAAAGTACCTACATTAAAAAACGAAAAAAATGTTAAAATATCTTTAATCTTTCTTGTCAAAATTATGAATATTTTAATAATACTTTGATCTATTTTTCTTCAAAAAATCGAAATTTCTTTATGGGTTAAGATAGAAAGTTAAAAATTTACGAGAATACTTCTTTCTACATATATTATAATAACTTATCAAAAAATGAAAAAAATCGAAGAGGGTCACCGACAAAACGTCGTTGAATTGACATGAAATGCCCTATATGCCCTATAAAATCATAAGATCTGAAAGAAAATTTTCAATTCAATTTTCTTTTCCTAAAATTATTCCTATGTAGAATAATTTGTAACGTCTTATTTCGATTTTCTAGCCAACCTCCATCAGATCTTCATTGGAAGTCTATGCAGCCTCAAAATGTAAAGGACCCATCCTCAAAATTTGAATATTTAGAAATCGCTAATGCCACCATGCATAAAGAACGTTATGGTCTTCTTACGGATAGGATTACATTTTGGAAAAAAATCATTAATGCAGATGGATATTAACAAAAATAAATTATTCTTTATATTATTCTATATAAATTACTCAACAATATTAATGTATTTATCATTAAAATAGTTCTTGTTATAATTTACGAACTAATATGTATTGTAAAATATTATTTTCATTAATAAATTAGAATAATTTATTGTCTGTTATAATAAATTTGATTTTTTTAATTTTACCTACCATAACTATTAAGTAGTACCTAGTTTCAAGTATAATCTTTTAAAAAATTTTCTTTTATTCTTTCAATAAATTAATTAATCAGATTAAAAGAAAAAAAATATAATAAAGAATTTTTAAAATAATTTTCCAAAAAAAAAAAATAATTAAAAAATAAAAAAAATAAAAAATAAAAAAAATAAAATAAAAAAATGAAAAAAAATAAAAAAAATAAAATAAAAATAAATAAATAAAATAAAAAAATTAAAATAAAAAATAATTAAGAAATAATTTATCAAATCTTAAGATTTTAATAGAATATTTTTACATTGGATATCAGAGGACTCTCAGAAGTTGATCCCGAGTACTAGCACTCTTGCCAGGCTTGTTAGTTCTACCCTCGAGAAAAAAAAAACACTGACATGCAATATATTAAAGAGAACCCCTCTGATATGCATGGTAAAAATATTCTATTAAAATCTTAGATTTTGGACCTTAAATATAAATTCTTTCTTAATATATTTGGTTTATACCTTGAGTTGTATTTTTGAAAAAAATCCATCTTATTTTCAAAAAAGTTACTCAAACTTTCGGGTTAATTATTAAAAAAAAATTAAATTAAAAAAAATATACCTATATAAAACATTTGAAGATTATGTTGGTCTTTAAAAATATTTTCTACTTTAGATTTATATTCCACGACAAACCGACCTTCGAAATATTTTCGGATTTTTAATTCCAATTAAACTTTTCCATCTTAGAGTGTTTATCGAAAGAAGCTTTTGCGATTTTCCCCTATTTTTTCGGGTAATCGTTTTAGATCACGAGTTATGGATCTTTCAATATTCATGAAAATTCGAGAGACATTTTATTCTATAGTAAATTACTTTGACTAAATTCAATCAATTTTTTTTCTTTTCACTATCAATTTCGCATGTATTTTATGGAAAAAATCTAAAAAAAATTCAAAAAAGTTTTTTGGATGAAAAAATTAAATAATATTTACTATTTTTTTCAAGTATGGTATATAAGATTCCTTCGATGGGTTCTAAAAAATCAATATATTTCATTTTTTTCCAGAATCATAGTCTTAAAATATTAGTAGATACTTTTCAAAAATATATGTGGAATAATATTCGAGAAATAGTCATATATATTTTTTTTAATTGTTAATTGAAATAATTTTTTCAAACTGTTCATGTACAAAATAATAATAATTATACTTAATCATACTTATATTTCAAACACTGGCTGATTGCTGGCAATTGATTTTTACTTTTACTCTCTTCTACTTTTACATTTTTTTCATTTTTACTTTTAATTCTATATGTGTTGAACAATCCAAAGAGAAATGATTGATTTATTTGATGATTTAATTTGGATAAAAAATTACAGAGTTAAGCCTTCAAAAAATTGAATAGATGATTATTTGAAAAGATATTAATTATTTTGTCAAAATGTCTGTCTTCGTTGAGCAATTTTGTTCGTTGCCTACATGAACAGTTCAGAAAAAATTATTTAAATTAGCATTTTGAAAAAATTATATGAATATTTATCGAATATTATTCCATGTATTTTTTGCTGAAAAGTATATTTAAAGATGATGATTCTGAAAAAGGAAAAAAATGAAATACATACATTTTTCAAGAAATTGGAGCCAATGAAGAAATGTTATATATTGCAAAAATTCAAAAATAGTAAATATTAACACGATCAACCGTGGCTTAAAATATGTGTGATAAGAAGTAGTTTTTTAATAGAATTATAAAAAAATCTGGCAAAATGGGTTTGTGCCTGATGCCAATAAATAATATAAAATAAAAATAAAAAAATCAGTAAGTATATAAAAAGGTTTGAAAAAAAGGATTTTAATTTTTTTAATCCAAAAAAGTTAGCTAAAGATGTTTTAAATATTTTTTCCATAAAGTGCATGCCAAAATAATGATTTTGAAAAAAAAAATAATCAAAATTGATTGAGTTTTCATCAATTTTTTACTTTAGAATAAAGCCTCTCTCGAATATTCTAATATTCATAACTCGCGATATTCGGGCAAAAATTTGAAGGCAAAAGCTTGGTAGAAGCTTCTTTCGATAGGTCCTAACATACAAGATAAAAAAAAGTTTAATTTGAATAAATCATCCGAAAAACTTTCTATGGTCGGTTTGGCGTGGAATGCCCATATATTTTATTGAATGTTCTTTTCAGGCAAAACTAGACATGTAGGTACAAACAAACTAGCGGCCACGACATGTCTACTATTCGAGATCAAAAGATAAACCTGTTGTTGCTAAGACAAAGCAGAAAATTTCAGATTTTTTTTAATTTTTTTTTTATTTATAAGAATTTATACAACCCAATAAATTTTTTATAAAACAGGTTTTAATTTCTACTTTCATTTATATTAATTCTATTATATGATAAATGAATGCTATAGGGATTGCTAAACCAGGATTAAGCCATTTTTTCGTGAGATTAGCATCCCGTAGTTAGAGGAGTCCGTCAGGGCCACCTAATTTCTCCAAGCCTCTTCTCGGCATGCTTGGAATCAGTGATCAAGAGATGCGACTGGGATCCTTATGGGATAAATATCGATGGACGAAATCTCAACCATCTGAGATTCGCGGACGATATAGTGCTGATCACGAAAACATCTAGTGAAGCGACCAACATGCTAGAGTTGTTGAATCTTAAAGGGAAGAAGGCAGGTCTCATTAGAGAGCCAGGGATATTTACAAGAAAAATTCAGTCGAATAGAGAACCTCCTCCTTTTTTGAAGTCGGTTAAAAAATACATTTTTCCAACAGTTTAATATATAAGTACTGAATGTATATTCTAGAAAATAAATAAAATATTTATAGGAATTGTTTGGTGTCTGTTACTTTTTAATTCAATACTTAGAAACTGAATATTTTAAAAAAAGAAAATGTGTTCTTTTGATATATTTGAATAGAAAAAGCTAAAAGCTGCATTAAATATTTATATAGTAGCTGCAAGGGCCGCCTTCAGGGACTCTCTTGCTAGCCAGGGAGTTTTGCCCCTGGTTCCCGAACCGTCTTCTCAAGGCCTCTCTCTTTATGCTCCAAATGCTCTTCCACAATTTCTTTTGTAGTGCTCAAAGTACTTAATTTAAAGTAACCAATTTTTTTAGAATGAAAAGGAGGACACACATTAATTGAAGAAAAAAATATCGTAAAGAAAAAACATTTTATTCATTGTAACAATAATAAACTATAATAATATTATGATAAATGCATAGTAAATACATTTGTACCATTTTCATTTTTACCCCCCCCTACCCACCCATTTTGGGTGGTTGGTTTTGCATTTCTAGCCCCTAGTGACCCAAAGATTATATATACAAAATTTGGTTGAGTTTGGTCCAAGGGCAAGAAAGATACGAAGCCTTTTTTTGTGTTTTAGACCACAATATCAAAAATCCACCATGTTTCAGTTCAGGGGTCAAATTTCAAAAAATAAAAAAAAACTTCCCGAGATTTAACATTAATAAACCTATGTACGAAATTTGAATGCTACAACTTAAAAACTCGAGAAGATAGAACACTTTAAAAATTTCAAAAATTTACCCCAAAATGACTCTATCTCCCTTTGGTGGACAAATAAAGCAAAATACTCAAATTTGTTTTTTGTATTTCAATGCTTCACCTTTCTAAACTAAACCCATTTCGATATCTTTTCTGGTTTAAGAGATCTTAGAAAAACTCTGAAAACATATTTTGGGGCCCTTCCCCTCCTTTAGGGTTCGAATTTCAAAAAATCTAGATGGAACATCAGCTTCTCTTTTTATATATATTAAGATATTAAGAAGATTATGTTGACATGCCTATTAATTTTTATTTAAATGAGTACATATTTTTCCATTGAATGAATATTTTTTGTCAATATATCATCTCTTAAGCATATATTGGAAATATCTGAACAAGGAATGTCTTCATATTGAATTTATCTATAATATCTATGGTATATAATCTTGATCGAATACTAAGATTTACAGATTAGTCTTTAAATATCGAAAAGGAGGACATGTAGGAGGATACTTTTCGGGCGAGGGCAGAGCTTACAAAAAAGTACTGTCCTCCCTAAATTGGTCACCTTATTAATTAGAATATTTTTTTAAATTTATTTATTGTCACCGGGAACAAAGCCCATTTAGACAGCACATAAGTAAAGTGTTAGTAGGGTTAGTGAGGGAGCCGAGTTTTCAGCCGGTAGAAATTTTTATTCGCCAGCTAGGATCGAACCCCGGCCTCCCACTTCAACATCGTCATAATCGATCGATGCCGAAGCGAAGCCAGTGCGTTAGCCAACTGAGCTAACCCGGCTCCCCTAATTAGAATATTAAATTTGATCAAAATTGGTTAAGCCATTTTCAAGATATTTGGAAAGTCTAAAAAAAGTACTAGAATAAAGTACTAATGTTTGTGGGCCGATATGTACCAAAAACTAATCATCAATTTTATTAAAGAAATGGTAGGTTTTCAATTTCATTTCAATCGGTTGAACCGTATGGAAAAAATCCTCGACGAAAAAAGGTTAACATCTATAACAGGTACTAAATTAAAAAATTGAACTTTTTAGTCTCTGGACGAGGCCCCATGTAATTTTTGGCAAACCTGTCACGTGCTAAAAGTGAACCTAAATGAATACTACAATTTGTGACAACAGGAAGGCAGACTTTGTGGAGACACCATCAATAGGGTCTCGTATGGAAACCTACATGACGTATCTGGGTGTGAAATATTTCTGTAATTAAGTAGAATTAATCGGATTTTTTTAATTCACTTTGGTACAGTAAGGCGTCAAATTATTTATTTTTGTATCTAACGAGATTTTCAAACCACTTGTAGAATTTTTTCATAATTTCATAAAATTTTACCCCTACACGACGTATCTGGGTGTGAAATATTTCTGTAATTAAGTAGAATTAAACTGATTTTTTTTTATTCACTTTGGTACAGTAAGGCGTCAAATTATTTATTTTTGTATCTAACGAGATTTTCAAACCACTTGTAGAATTTTTTCATAATTTCATAAAATTTTACCCCTACACGCCGTATCTGGGTGTGAAATATTTCTGTAATTAAGTAGAATTAATCTGATTTTTTTTAATTCACTTTGGTACAGTAAGGCGTCAAATTATTTATTTTTGTATCTAACGAGATTTTCAAAACCACTTGTAGAATTTTTTCATAATTTCATAAAATTTTACCCCTACACGCCGTATCTGGGTGTGAAATATTTCTGTAATTAAGTAGAATTAATCTGATTTTTTTAATTCACTTTGGTACAGTAAGGCGTCAAATTATTTATTTTTGTATCTAACGAGATTTTCAAACCACTTTCATAAAATTTTATGAAATTATGAAAAAATTCTACAAATACTTAAATCTATCCTTATCTTTGTCAAAAGACGTCCCCAATCAGCATTTTTGCCATGCGAAATGGAATGGGAACCCACTATATTAAAATATGCAACATAATAATTCAGATAAAATTTTTAGGAGATAAACTAGCCGATCGGGTACCAGAGAAGAGATCATCAAAAATGAAAACAATAGGAAGATTGGAAAAATATAACATTCCACTAGTCAGAATCATATGTTTGGACCTAATATAAGTTCAATTGAAGGTTTCTTTTTGCCGAGAGTTACTGAATTTTTATATATTGAAGGAGACAATAAAAGAGTGTGTCTTCTATTGGAATTATAAATTTTAAATTTATTTATATCAAGGATGTTTCGTCGCATAGTGAAATTGTCTTTTGACAAAGTGTAATAAGGGTGTGCCACTGAGGAAGTCGAAATAAAATGACGAAACCTCTGGACCATTTAATAAAAAATCTGTTTTTTTATTTATTGTCCAATTCCCTGCTATTCCTGTTTTAATTATTAAAAATTTATTTTTCCAGCAGAAGACACACTCTTTTTTTGTCTCGTTTAATCTATAAAAATGCATGGTGCGGGGGTGTGGTTCGGGGTGGGGGCAATGAGGGGGTGGTTAGTGTGTTGGGGTCCAGGGGAAGTGCCCCTGGCTAGCAAGTGGGCTGCCGAAGGCGGGTCTTGCAGCTAGTTATAAATAAATTTCGTTGAAAAAATACATTTATTAGACAATTTTACACCTATGTTAATATTGTCGAATTTTTATTAAATAAATCCACTTATAAAACTCAAGATTTAAAAATCACTCATTGAAATATTATTTCGATCAAAGGTACTATATAAATATTAAAGAGATAAGATAAGTTACATTTTTTAAAATTATGATTCATGACCAATACTATGTATAATATACTAGATTCAAAGTTCAATGTTATTATACGATTCATTTCTTAATCAATTTTAATAAATTAAATGGATTTTTTTAAATAGAAACAAAAATGGATTAGGTATTTATCAACATGATTTTCATTATTCTCACTAAATATCTATATGTGTACAACTATTTTCTTTCTTTCCTAGATCGATCAAAAAGAATAAAATTTTTGGCCTCATTATTTTACAACATAACCAAATGCTGTTGTGTTCGCCACTCGACTTTCACTTTCTCCCACTGCACACAACATTTTTAACTTTTCAAATTAGAATTCAAAAATTCACTCTAATTTAAAATTGAATATAGGTACTAGAAACTGAAAGATTTTTTGATTCAGATGAGTCATTTAATAGAAAACATTTAATGATGTAGAAAAACACATCTTTAAAGATTCTAAAGATTTTGAAACAAACATAAATAGCTTCCCTGTTTTAATTTGAATAAGTACATTTATAGAAATCAAAGAACGTACTAATACGTACTTGATAAACACAATGAGTTGAAAAAAGTCGTTAGAGTCATGCTAGATGATGCATTACTTTCTTTCATTAATTTAAAACTAAATAAATTCTAAACAGATTAATAGAACATTTAATCCTACAATGAAATTGATTAATTTATGATTTATTGTTGCCTTGGATTTCTCTATTATATTTAAAATAAAATAACTATATTTTGTGAACAACTACAAAAACTTTTTTGTGTTTCAATTGAAAATATTATTAGATTGAAAGTTTCTTTTTGTCAAGAGTATTAGAAGTTTTAAAAATTGAAGGAGACAATAAAAAAGTGTGTCTTCTGGATTTCTCTATTATATTTAAAATAAAATAAGTATATTTTGTGCACAACTACAAAAACTTTTTTGTGTTTCAATTGAAAATATTATTAGATTGAAAGTTTCTTTTTGTCAAGAGTATTAGAAGTTTTAAAAATTAAAGGAGACAATAAAAGAGTGTGTCTTCTGCTGGAAAAATAGATTTTTCAATTTATTTATAACATGACTATAGTTTCGAGGGCTTTCCCCTCTTCATCAGTCTATTACAATTATTGATTCACAGGAATTGATGTGTAAAAGTGTGTTTGCCCAGACCACGTGTAAAACTCACTTCATAGATCAATTTCTGTGAATCAATTGTAGTAGACTGATGAAGAGGCAAAGCCCTCAAAACTATAGTCTCGTTATAAATAAGTTAAAAAATTTATTTTTCCATCAGAACACACACTCTTTTTTTGTCTCCTTTAATTGAAAATAGTATTGCTTCAAAATCAAAGACATAAAGGTATAAATGACAAGGATATCGATTCCCCCGTACTTCCTCCCCCAAATCCCGATTTTTGATTTCAAGAGGGTGAAGAGGGGGGCCCCTAAGAAAAACAATTACATTTACATTATATTGCCATTTTTTATTTTCTCTTACAATACAAGATTAAAGTATTTGATAAAAGGCTTATCTTTTATCTTAAGTAGTAGGTGATGGTAAGAAATAGAGCAATGAACAATAAAATAAATTCAAGTTAGGTTAAAAGGAAAAGTTTTGGTTTAAATTTGGCCAGTAAAATTATCGATTTACTTTTGGCCTTTTGTTTCCGGTGGACCACTATGAAGAGAAAAAAATGATAGTGATTTCAAAGAAGTAACATTATAAATAAAAGTGTAATGTTTTTCTATCTTTAAAAATATATATTTTTAAACAGGCTAGAAGGAGTTAATAATTGTAAGGCCAAAAGCGGACGATCCAACAAAAATATTTGTTGCTCAAAATTCGCTTTGATTTTTAATTTTTTGTGGCTCGTTATTGGATATTTGGACTTGAAATAAAATTAGAAGATAAATTTTCAAAATGTTTCTTTGTTTCTCAGTATATTTGTGATCAACATATGGTGTAATGAACTATATAATTATTACGAGGAGGTTAAGTTTAAAAATTGCCTGAGGAAGCTGAAAAATAGCAACATTTTGAAAATTTAACTTCTAATTTTATTAGACATCAGAGGAAAAAATGAACAATTAAACACCGTGTTAAAACATGAGACCAATTGCAACATTTCCCCATTTATTGTGGCTTCATCAAAATTTGATCAAGGTAATTATATTATATTATGTCTGCGTTGATTTTGATGATTGTGAATGATTCATTTGTATTTATTTTTTGTAGAGAGTGATGAAGCCACAATAAATTGGCGAAACGTTGCAATTGGCTGCATCTTTTAACACGGTGTTTAATTGTTCCTATTTTCCTCTGATTTGTCAGATCTAATATTGATAATGGAACTGAATAATAATAATGATTTCTAATTTTATTTTGTCCAAGTACCCAATAACCAGCCACAAAGAAAAATATTCAACATAAACAATAACAATACCAATTTATATTTTAAAATTTATTTAAATTTAAATTAATGCATTTGAATTTAAATGTGTATAACATTCATTCATTGTATATAAATTAACTTTTTATGAAGTATTCTACTATGTACAGTACACAACAAATAAATATTTATCTAAATAATCTTGAATGATGACATTCCAAACGGAACGAAGTAATAAATTATGAACACGATTGTGGAACTCTCTGGGGTGCCCAGTACAGAGTTCAAAAGACAATTAACACAATTTCTTATTTAATTTCAACGGACGCCACTATTATTTATTCAGTGATTGCTTTCGCGCATCGCCTATTTTATCTTATATAAGTCGAAGATAAATATATCTTTGGTTTACTCTATCATACTCATTTGACATTTGCATTTAGTTAAATCCATTATGGCTGAGAAGGAACAAGCTGAGACTCAGGATGCCTCCTTGGAAGAGCAAAATGAAGATCTGGACTTGGAGAGTGTCAATCGTATTTCCAAATTACCAGGAGTGGAAGGCACAATAAACATGGCCTCGAACCTCTACGGAAAGGTCAGTGTCCAGCATTACAACAGCCTAAAAACAATTAATCAATTCATTAATTACTAACCAAGACAATTATCTTACCTATATATACCTACTAATAATTGTTCTACCAAAAATGCATTACCTAAATTACTCTTTTATCCTCTGTATTATAAGTAATTATTGACTTGGGGGGGGGGGGGGGAGGTTTCATATTAACTTATTTAGAACAAAAATCCAAATTTTATAATTTATCATTCCGAAGAGAAACCTTAAAATAAAAATACCCTCTCAAGGATATATTTTGTTTGTTTTATGAAAATTTAATGGGGAATGTTCCTTACCACCCACTATGTCTATTAGGGTGCTCCTTATTTTGCATATTTTCCAATATTTACGCTGACAGGGGCTCATATGGTTCTAAATAAATAAAAAAAATATATCCCCCCAAGTTTCGAGTCTCTATCTCAACTTTAACCTAGTGTTACACAGTGATAAAGTTTCCCATCTTTAGGTAAATAACATGGGGTTTTTGGCATTGAACGATCAATTTTTTTATTCCGCCCAAAGTAATGATTCTGAAACTCTGTAGACTTTATCCTTATAATAGTAGCTATCCCTCAGAATTTTTACAGATTTTTAGCTATTATAATTTTGGAGTCTATAACTTACTAATACCAAGATATAACAGTATTTTATCTAGCTGTAAAATTGTAATAGCTAAAAATCTGTAAAAATTCTGAAGATTAACTACTATTATAAGAATAAAGTCTACAGGGTTTCAAATTTTTTGAACCATTACTTTGGCTGGAATAAAAAATTGATCGTTCAATGCCAAAAACCCCATGTTATTTAGATGGGAAACTTAATCGCTGTGTAGAACTTGGTTAAAATTGAGATAGCGACTTGAAACTTGGGGGATATTTTTTTATTTATTTAGAACCATATGGGCCCTTGTCAGCGTAAATATTCGAAAATATCCAAAATAAGGAGCACCCTAATGTATAATATAATACATATTATGTTTATAAAAACCACCCTAAGACTGAACTCTTCTAAGGGACCGTCCATAAATTACTTCACACAGTAAGGGGGGAGAGAACATCTCAAATTTGTGACAAAATGTGACAGGGGGGAGGCTAGTGGATCTTAAAAATTGTGATGTCACAAAAGTCAAATTAAAATTTTTTCAAAAAATATTTTCTTAGATTTCAGGTTATTACTATTCTAACCTGAAAATGTTTTTAAAATAAATCTAGGCAAAAATTATAATCAAGCAATGTTTAGCAAAAAACTTATATTTCTACAATTATTAAATTACAGGGTATAAAAGTGATATGTGAGGTCACAATACAGGGGGGGCTCAATGAAAATGTAACACAGTAGTAGGGGAGTCTAAAAATCATGAAATTCGTGTGTCGTAATTTATGGACGGCCCCTAATAAGTATGAAAATAATTAACAAGATTTAATAAGTTCAAAATTGTAAAGAACCTATTAAGGAAAACAAATACCTATAATATAAAATATTATTTTTGGATATTTTTATTTATTTATTTTATTTTTATTGATAAAATCACCAAATTATTAAATTATCGCAATCTTTGGACGGGCAACAGGGATTACAAATTTCCTTTATTCTAATATATAATTTTCCAAAAAATTATTTTCCCAAACCCATGATAAAAATTACTAAAGTAAAGGGAATGTAGTTTCACAGTAAATGAAATAAAACTCAAAGAGGTTTGTACAAACTCAATATATTTCGGATTATTAGTCCATCATCATGATATAAAACAATATAAGATCAACTACTAATTTTTGACTCCAAAGAAAACTATCAGGAGATTTCTTGTTATCAACTGTTCTTATTTAAGCTTGTTCAAAAATATCAATGAAATATGCTGATCACGTGATTTCGATGAAACCTAAACTAATTTAGTAATGAAATTTAGAGTGATCATAATTATGATCATAATAAACATTTAGGGTAGAATATATTATTTCACCTTATTCTTGTCATTTAAAAACATGTGTCCGAAAATTGCATAAATAGCTGTGATAAGGAGGAATATAACTTAATACTAAACACATCATGACCCGTATCCACATGACCGGCTCTTTTGCTCAACTTGGTATTTAAAGATATATAAGTAATTATTCTTATTCTTCCTTTAAAAATAATAAAATTGCCTGAGGAAGCAGAAAAAATATTGCAAAACGTAGCAACATTTTGAAAATTTAACATCTAATTTATTCAAATCCAAATACCCAATAGCCAACCACAAAGAAAAATGTTCAACATGGACGATAACAACACCAATTTAAAAATAACTCAGAAAACTGACAAATACAAAGTCATTACAAATAAACTATGTGTGTTAAATCTTTAATTTTTTGTGCACGTTATTTGAAATTTCTGAATCTCTCGCGGGCCGGATTGAAGCTGAGGGAGGGCCGGGGTTGCCCATATATGTTTTAGATAAACATCTTTTCATTTTTTAACCGACTTTAAACAAAGGAGGAGGTTCTCTATTCGACTGATTTTTTTTTTGTGCCTATGTTACCTCATATCTCCGCCAATTGTGAACCGATTTTGAAATTATTTTTGCATTGGGTCCAGTCTACCTTCCGATTAGTCCCATTTTTTTCATGGGTATTAGACCTTTTTTGTTAGGTTTGTTAGGGCCTAACTTCTTTGTTTATGAACCGATTTCGATGATTCTTTTTTTATTGGAAAGGGGGTATCTTAGGGATGGGGCCATATTAATTTGGTCAAGTTCTGATGATATAATCACTATTAATAACATCACTAAAAAGAGAAAAATAAAAATAATTTTTAAGAAAAAATAAAACCGACTTCAAAAAAATTAAATGCAACAAATAAAATACACTAAAAGGTATAAAATAATTATTAACTTATTTAGTTACAACTAAACTACGAAATATTAACATGAAATTACTTGTTGTAGTCGGTGCCAAACAAACTATACCTATAAGCGAGCGTACCCACCAAACGTACTAAGTAAGATCCGTCGAGTGCGATTCATAAAATTCATTTTTAGTTCCTAATAAATTCAATTTTTCCTTGTCATATCAAATGAAAACTTCTAACTAATGTTTGTAAATATGTACAAAACATATTCTATGATTTGTCTAACAAAAAATCGAAATCTAAACTCAGCGTCACTCGGTTAGTACATTCCACAATTTCGATCGATCTTTTCTTTTTTTATTGGGTGCGGGGGGGGGGTGGGATATAAAAAATCAATAAAAAATGTTATCGAGTAACCAGCCATCTCAAATTGAATCAAGAAAGTATAATTAATTTAATCATAATAATTTGTAAGGTTATAAACTGATGCGAAGATCATAGTTCAGAATGCGCCACTTGAAAGTGGATTGCAAGTTATTTAGGTGAGTTTCCGATTGTCTTATTTATAGCCCCCAAGTCTTTTTATTATATAAAGCATGGAAACATTTTCTCCTCTTCAGAATGCTTTATGATTCTTAATTACTTCTTTAAATAGAATCTGAAATAACAGCCATAATTAAAACATGTTTACTATTTTTAAGATTCGCTACCAAAAATAGTGGTAAAAAACAGGAGTGATTTTGTTGTTTGTCTATCCACTTTGCTACAGGCTTGTAGCTTCTAAACTTAGTGACACAAACAAATTTGTTCCAATGCCCAATGAATTAGCGAGATAATTTTTTGATTCATAAAATTTCGAATTTAGTTGATAAATCGGATTTCAATAAAACATTTTCCCCTTAAGGGATTTCGGGACAGCTTATCTATCTGGTTGATCTTCAAAAAAACTTTTGTATTTCTGCAGATTGACAACGTCTGCCTACTAAATTTTTTAATAAAAAAAATTGTTAATAATGAGGTTAATTTCGAATAAAAATCTTTGTTTTGATAATATTAATAAAAAGAATATTGAGATAAAATTTTTCTCATTATAAAAACATTTAATTAACACAAAAACGATTTCAAGAAAGAGAGTTGGAATTCTAGACTAGTGCTTTTGTTATATTCTGTTGGCTACAAATAAATTTTTATTTTTACATTTATGAATAACTAATTAACTAGACTGTCAAATCTATTGAAAAATGTATCATTCTATTCAAAAAGTTCAATTATTGATCTATATAAATTTGTTGAAAATGGTATAATTTGTATAGAAGTTTTAGCCTTTTTAAAAGCTCGGTCCATTTACTTCTATGTTAAAAGGATAATTTTCAATAATTTATTTCTCGGTAATGGGACAGACGATCAACTTCAAATTTCGGGAATAAATATTTAATACATCAATGATTTGATGGTAAAAATTTGAGAATTTTCTTATATAAATGATAACAGTCACGAACCCCCTTGATACTAAGGGGAACTCTATATCTAAAATAATGTTTACTTTTCTCAAAAAAATTACTCTGACAGACGGATGGGTGGACAGACAAACATATAGTGTATCTATACTAATAGGGTTCCGTTTTTATTTTAGTATACAACTCTAAAAAAAGAGCCAAATAATCTAAAAATGATATCATTTAAGACAAATTAATAAACTACTGCAAAAGAATTAGGTTAATATTTTAGGATGACTATGAAGGTTTCAACTAAAAATTAAGCTCTTTTTGGCGTCAGTAATTTTTCTTCTCTTTAATTAGAGTGTATTTTTCAGGTAAAAGAAGTGAATCCAGTGTTGGGTGCTGTAATTTCATCAGCTGAGAAGGGAGTGTCTAAGGCGGTCGAAACGGCTAAACCAGTCGCTCAAAAACTCAAAGTAGGTATAATATTTACTTTAATATTTTTTGTAGTAATTAAATCCATATTATTTTTTATAAGAGAAATATAATTGTGATTATTTATAGAACAAATAACAAATATTTTTGATGTTGAGAGTTTGATATAATGTGAAATTTTTTCGAATTTTACATCACCTTGTGTCATAGAGTAGTTTGTCATAAGACTGGTTTGATTCATCTCTTTTTTACGGGAATCCATACCAAATTCTTTTCTAAAAGAACCACATCACTTATTCAATGTTTTCTTAAGAAAATAATATAATCCATTACTGGTATAATCAATAAGTCATTGTAACAATTATTTCGTTTCTTGATTTGTCAGATAAAATATGTTATAAATAATATTTGCAGTAAATAAATCAAATATCTCCCTGTATACAAAACGTTCTTTCTTTCTTTATTTTTCTAAAATAGTGATATATTTTTATTTTTTAAACGAAATGCACGTACAGCTCGCGCTTGTTATTTTAAAACTCTAAAACATACACTATGGTCTTTTATTATATTATATGCCCTTCAATCATGAACTATTATTAATTCGGCGACCTAAATATAACAAGAGATGTGGATAAAAATAATCGGGTTTTCCTTCATCATTTACAAAGCCGACGTTTCAACACCACTTATTGTGTCTTCCTCAGGGATAGTAAATAACATGTTTGCGTTACTGTATGTTTTCACCGTAAGTATCATCTATTCTATGTGTGAAGGTCATAATAGAGAGGACATGTCTCTCCCTAAGCAAAATTGATATGAAATAACTATATAAATATCAATTTTTTTTATGGAACGCGGTGTTGGTTTATAGTGAAACATTGTTAAGTTGGAGTTGGTGTGTTTCACAAGGAGAAAAATTAAAATACAAAAGATTTTAGCTTACCTATATATTCGAGCTCTTAGCTCATCGTCAGGAGAACATTGACTGAAGATAACATAAAATAATGAACAGAATTTATTTTAATATGATGGACAGTTATTTATGACTTAGTGTAAATATGAAAGAATTATCAGGGGATGGGATGGCCTTAGAGCCGAAAGAACAGATGGAGCGGACTGAGGACTAAGCTGGGAATAAAGAAAAGATATTTATACTTGGAAGTTGCGAAAATTATGTATGTGCCATAAAGGAGGGCAATAAACTATGGAATGTGATGAGGTTGCATAGTGAAAATTTCAATCACCAACCCCTCCCTTTACATTTCATTTCAAAAACCAGGAAATTGGATTTGTTTGAGCTGAAATTAAAAAAGCCCATACACCTTAATCAAAACATCTTGAACAATCAAACAGACATCAAAACTTCACCAATAATTGACATCTTAATCAATGATATTTAATTTGAATTGGAATGTGATGAGAATGTATGGTGGGTTTATTTTTATTTTTTATTTTTAAATAGAAAATAAGAGATGGAAATTTTCACTATGCAACCTCATCACATTCCATAGTTTATTGCCCTCCTTTATGGCACATACATAATTTTCGGCAACTTCCAAGTATAAATATCTTTTCTTTATTCCCAGTTTAGCCCTCTGTCCGCTCCATCTGTTCTTTCGGCTCTAAGGCCATCCCATCCCCTGATAATTCTTTCATATTTACACTAAGTCATAAATAACTGTCCATCATATTAAAATAAATTCTGTTCATTATTTTATGTTATCTTCAGTCAATGTTCTCCTGACGATGAGTTAAGAGCTCGAAATATATAGAGTAAACTAAAAAAATCTTTGTATTTTAATTTTTCTCCTTATGAAACACCACCAGCTCCAACCTAATTTAACTATATAAATATTTTTGAATTTCCAAATCTTAAATAAATTGTACTCATGAAAAAGCTTTAATGTTAAAAAATCATGCATAAAAATTAACGATAATACAAACTTTATTCTATAATTGATTTGTAGAAGCGTATAGTTAGGTAGTGACGAAAATCGTTTTATAAATTTATTATTGAATACACCACGCCCACCAAAGTGTTTGAGAAAATGTGATTTTCAATCCTTTTTATTTGTCAGTAATGTTTTTTATGTCACCATAAATTTTTTTATAGAAATCAATTAATCCAATCTAGAGTAGGTAATTTATTAAAAAAAGAATTTCCGGCTAAAACCACCTAAATTCCATATTATTAATTAAAAGTTCGAGTCTTTCAACAGACTTCTCCAAGAGTACTTGAAAAAAAACTCCGGAAAAAGTTGTTGAAAAGTTGTGCTTTCTGATGAGATTTTCCCATTAAAAGTGGGCAATTAAGTTGTTTTAGCCGAAACTTCTCTTTCAATAAACCACAAAAGGATAAAATCTATAATGTAAAATGTTTACTTTTTCAGGGACCTTTGAAACGAATGGATACCCTTGTCTGCTCCGGACTGGATATGGTAGAAGAAACGGTGATTATTAACAAAAATAAAATATTTATTGTTAAGTCTCTTAAGGAGGTTCTTTCGCGACAATCCACACAAGTTTTAGCCTCGTAACCACTCTATAAATATGAACGGTGTTAGGATTTTAGGTTATGTTTTTTTAAACGGGACTGTACTTTTTACGCTACTATATTCTATTTATGAATGGATCGTTTCCAAGCCATTGATATATTATCACCTCCACTAAAAATAATCGGCCAAATATGCTTTTATATTTTTAATCAAAACTACGTGGTAAATAATTTCATATTTTTTTTTCAAGTTACTCCGAATATATTATTCTAACAAATTTTATTTTTCATCAAGATGTTGAAAGTCCTTCAATGAAAAAACAAATAAAATAATTATCATTTTCCCACTCTTTCTCAATCTATCATATGTAAAAAATTTCATTTTTAATTGCAATTATTTAATGTTTTATGTGGTAAATCGTCTTCAAATTTTAACAGTGTGTTTATATGCTTTCAATGACTTATATTACAAGTTTCGAAAACTTCTTAAATTTTTGCATTTGTGAAAGAACCACCTTAAAATGCAAATTTCGAGAGTAGCATAGCTGTTTATAAAACTTTGTATTATAATAATAATAATATTTTGGATCAACATCAAAAGCATGGGACACTATCGAATAATAAAATTCTATCTTAAATAACTAAAATTAAGATTTTCCACAAATATGTGCATATTTATGAATTTTAGTATTGTCGAGCTTATTAGCCAGAAAGCACTAGGAAGAACAATTAAGTTCAAGTGTTCAAGAAATTGGCAAGGTTGACTTTAGTCAGGCAATTCCACGGCATTGAGCCAAGGTCGTTAGATTAAAAAAAAATCAACTGGTGTGGGCCATCACGCGACTTTGACGTTATTTTCTCCCTTATTTGAAATAACCAATTATCAATTTTCATTTTTCAAATTACTTCAATTTGGCTTTCTCCCAAGCGGTTTTGAGAAAACCCGAAAAAACCAAAACAGCCTTAGAATAAATAGGTACTCCTTGTTCTATAAGTTCAATCAAAATAATAGGGTACTTCTTATAGTCATAGATATCTTAAGTTTCAAAGCTCAAAGCACTGCGATTACCATATCTCAAATATAGGCGTTTAAATTTTTTTTGTGACATGACTAATCTACTCTCCTCCCTTGATTCGAATCAGAATTTTTACTAAATAAAGAAGTTAAGATATTTAATAAACGTATCGATTATTAATAATTAATAATAATTTCATAATTTTGCGCTGTTGGCATATTTCATCCCACTTGTCGTCATCGCCAATGTTTGCTTTTACATTTATGAATAACTAATAATAATAACGGGCAAATCTATTGAAAAATGTATCATTCGATTCATAAAGGTTAAATTATTGAACTGTATAAATTTGTTGAAAATGGCGAAATTCGTGTAGAAGCCCTTTTAAAACATCAGTCCATTTACTTTCATGTAAAAAGGACAATTTTCAATCATTTATTTCTCGGGAATGGAATGGTCGATCAATTTCAAATTTCGGGAACAAAAATTTAATACATCAATGATTTGATAGTAAAAATTTGAGAATTATCTAGTATAGAAGATAAACAGTCCCGAACCTCCTTAAGTTTCGAATCCAGGAGTACTGCGACTTAGTATATACGAGATATGAGTGTTTAAAAAAAATGCGACATGACTAAATACTCCACTCGGAATTTTTACTCGTAGAAGAACTTTAGATATTTGATAATGGGACTGATTATTAAAAAAATACCAAAAATCTTGACGTAATCATGTACTTCGGTTCTTCGATTTTTACCAAAATCTTGAGGTCTCTAGATAGCTAGCTTAAGTTTCAAATCCCAAAGCTCTGCGACTTTTAGCGTGTACGAGATAGGACGATTAAAATATTTTTTGCGACACCCCAAATTAACAACCCATTCCTTTATTTCAATCGGATTTAAATTTATACGGAACTAACAACTTATGTCACTATAAGCACACCGATTTAAAAAAAATCCTTAGAGCCGTTTTTGTAAAAAAATCATTAAGGCTCGCCAAATAAAAAAGTGCTGATGAAAAACAAATATTTTGAAAATTTTTATTAATATCGTCTAGTTTAATAGGTAAAATTAACAGGTTTTTTTTAAATTTTTTCTAGGCCGCCAGTACTACTACTCTATTAGATTCTAATTCAACTACTCCACCAGCAGAGGAATCGAGCTCGCTGGAATCCGTTCATAGACTGGCTAAAATTCCTGTAATCGAGAGCACTTTAAGTATGGCTTCCAGTTTATATGGAAAGGTAATAAAATATCAATATTTGAATAAAAAAATTTCTAACAATTTTTTCAAATATCAAATTATTTAATATGAATATCAAATATCGCTCTTTATGACTATGATAAAATACTCATTCGTATATCAATTTCAGGAGTTCTTATACGAATTTTCTCTTATTGAATGATTTTGGAAAAGGTGGTTCGTATTTTTGTGGAGTGCAAAATATATTTTTTTATCAGTGTAAAGTATTCCTATAAACATCTTGATAAAGTAGAATTAATATTAATATTGCATCAATCGCATCCATAATAAATTTGTAAAAGGAATAGCAGGGAATTGGGCAAAAATTTAAAAACACAGAGTTTTTATTAAATGGGCCAGACATTTCGTCAATTTATTTTGACTTCCTCAATGGCATATTTCATCACTCTGTCAAAAAACAATTTCACTATACGACAAAACATCATTTATCTTTTATTAAATACATTTCTAGCTCCAATTAATCAACAATCTTGGACTTTTCTTTAACAATTAAAAAAACGAGGAAGTCAAAATAAATTGAGGCAAAGTCTGGCTCATTTAATAAAAACTCTGTGATTTTAATTTTTGTCCAATTCCTGTTATTCCTGTTACAAATTAAGATTAATTTTTAAAAATTTTATTTCAATTTAATATGCGACGGTGCACCGTAAACACACACATGGTGAGCTCCGAAGTGAACATTTTTAGACGATTTTTGTATCTGTCGATATCTATGGTAGAAATTATTAAACTTAAAATTAAATAAAAATTCCACAAACTACCTGATTCTCTCCTTATCTACACCGGAAGGAATTGAATATCTTAAGTACGTTCGCTAATATAGCTCAGATGCAGTTCGCCTTATCCCCTACTCTCACATGCGCAGAAAGGCAAAACTATTTTCACTGCGTCGTTTCTTGGATATGGCAACATTCCATTCTTACCGAAGACAAATAATAATAAAAATAAAAACACTTCATGAAACAGCTCAATGCGAAATCAGATGAGAAAAGTAGGTATAGTTAGGTTGAGAGAATTAGCTAAAAATCTCAAATACACCAGCCAGCTGCAGAATTTTTTTACATATGGAAAAATTGAGAGATTTTAGTGCGGCGTTGCCAAGTCGTCATCTCCCACTTGACATGTCATGAGAGAAAAAATGAAAACCATCAAAAGTACCTAACTTTTAACATTTTTCATACAAAACGAATACCGCTTGATACAATTATTTTAACAGGAAAATATTTGTTATATTTTCAGTTAATGATTCTCCAGTTTTTCAAAATAATTTTAAGAAAATTACGATTGTTATTTAATGAAATAGTCGCTTTAACATCAATCAGGATAGAGTTCGCGTGTTAAATATGCAAATTTCAATGATGAATATTTACAAATTTAGTGACGCAAGGACTATTGAAAAAAATTTCTACCTATAAAAAACATTTATAAATATGTGTATTCAAAGTTTTAAAAGGTTTGCAAGAAAATCGATTTATTAGGGAACGTCCTTAAGTATTTTGGAAGTTTTAAAATTCAGAACCCTCATCAGACTTGCACATTGTGGTCTGCTTATTTTATCTATACTTTCTTTCTATTTTAGGATCTCTTAAAAATTACTGGAGTCGTCTAGCCATATTTTATTTATTATTTTCTTCTATTTTGGACTCGTTTAATAATTACTGGTGTCATAGTTTCTTTTAATTTTTTCATCCATCCGAATATTGATGATAACGAAATTACAGTCCAATTTGTCATTTTTTTAAAACGCCACTTAACTACCAAATATTTCCATTCTCTGCCCTGGTGGAAGGTAACCATTCAAAGACCAACAGCAACACATTTTGTTTAACTTCCAAGATCTATTATATCAATTGCTTTCAACACGCCAGAAAATGTATCTGTAATCAAAGGAAAATATAAACGTGATCGTCAAAAGTATATAGCACTTGTCGCAAATGGATATCGGCTTTGATTAAAACACTCTCTCTTCTTTAATGGTTTTGACATTTAAGTAAGAATAGAGAAAACACTTATCTTTATTGATTCTACTCCTGTCTTCTTTATCGATTGTAGGTGAAAGACGCGAGTTCAGTCATAGGAGCAGTGATCACAACAGCTGAGAAGGGAGTCACAACCGCAGTCGAGACCGCCAAGCCCGTCACCAATAAACTCAAGGTTTTATTCTACCCTAATATACTGTAATAATTTAATGATACATCTTCTACAAATAATTTCAAAATATGAATAAATTTATATTTACTTCTCATATAAAAATTATCAAAAGTCAACAATAATACGGAACACATGGGCACACGCGGAATTTTTTATGGGGTGGGTGAGGGAGGAATGATTCATGTTTCAATTAGCATAGCTTATTAATTAAATTACTAATGGGGTGGAGGGGCTAAAAATCATGTAATTTTTTTCATCAATTTTACAGTGGAATTTTTTTTACAGAAAACAAAGAATCAATTATATACCATATACTCGTACTGACCATTTTGGTTGCATAATTCTGAGTTTGAAGAAAGTTTGGTTTTTAGAAGCGAAAAACTGAACCAACTCATTTTTGATAGCCTCCTCTGAAATAAATGTTTTTTCTTTCAAATAGTTTGGAAGAGAAAGGAATAGATGATATCTGTTGGTCCAAGGTCAGGGATATACAGTGGTTGAGGCATCATTTCCCAACTCAGCTTAAATAATTTTTGGATAGTAATAAAAATGTTTGTGGTCAGGCTTTGTCATGATAGACAGGGACGGATATATATATAGGTATGGGTTTTTTGGGCTACAGCCGAGGGCCCCGTGGGTTTATGATAAAGGGCCCCAGACCCCATTGAAGAGAATTTCTTTTCAGCAGACATGTCTATTTCAGAACTTCTTTAGGTTAACGGCCATCATTTGATTTGTCTGATCAAAAAATACGAGCTGATTTCGCTGTAATTTGGTCAATTTTAGACTTTGAAAGCCGAGGGCATCGTCTTTGAAGAAATGTTTTGTATTAAATAAATAAAATAATTTTATTGTCCTAATCTTTTTCCTATACAGTATAAATTATTATAGAAAACAGATTTTTTTACAAAATTGGCAATTAGTTTGATTAATTAGGTAGGCCACCAAGTAGTGTTAGGCCATGGCCCCACAAATTCACGGTCCGCCCCTGATGATAGAACGATTTGCTATTTCCGACCGTTTTTTCTTAATTTCTTCCTCTAATTTTGTTAACTGACGACATTACAGTATAGTTTGGTTCCTTGGAAGTAGCTCCAAATAAACGACACCTTTATAAAACCATCAAACATACAGCATAACTTTCTTGATATATCGGCCTTTGATGTCGCTTGTGGCGATTCATTTTGTTTGATCCACCATATTTTTTCGCACCACGTTATTCTAAACTATCCATTTTTATATCGCCCGTTATGATTCGCTTCAAAAATGAATCGCAGATGAATTACTTTCGATTCGCGCGGAACCCAAATATCGAAAACCTTCAAAAACCAATTTGTTTTAAATGTTTTTCAACTCTTCTATGTGATATGGCCAGCTTCTCCCGTGTACTACGCCGGTTAGCTTAAAACATGGCTTTTATTTTGTTATCTTCTATATGAAAATCTCCTGAATGAAAATGTGCGAACCTACATTGCATACATTAGCCGAAAATCATGCCATCCTTGAAATAGGGCTGGTCAACCCGCGGGCGTCCTTACGTGCGACCCGCGGTCTTATATGATTTACTAATTGTGTTA